>JAPYYT010003259.1:0-16642 GCA_030522565.1 Ceratosolen corneri | reverse complement strand
GGAGAACATATAGTCTACTAAGGAAACACCCCTATCAATAGGCCGTCGGAACAGGTAAAGCTGAACCCACGAAAGCTAGGTAGAGGGTTCCTCAACACAGCTTTTATTCTAATATTTAGGCATATTTGTCGCAAAATGTTTAATATCTGAAACTGAAATTTGAATTAAAATTTTGTATTATATAAAAGGTTCTTTTAAATCCAATTCACAAATAAATCAATTTAATTATTTAAATTGTCGTATAACTACACACTTTTCTCATATAATTACTTAAATATACTCCAAAATTAAATGAACAAATGATTAGATCAGTAGCATTTTATTTTATTCATTTGCGATCTATGTGATCTATAAAACCTTATTACTGTGGTACTAAATAGTTATTAAAAATATTATTTTAATATATTTTGATATCTATTGGATTCCAATCGTGTCAAAAAATATAAACGTTTAATCGTAAAATAAGATAACTAAAAGTTAATAAACAAATTTTAATAAATACATGCACAATATACACACTTATGTAGAGAAAGAGAGTAAAGAGAGATACGAAATTAATTTTATTATAATTATTTATATTTTTATCACGCTCATTATAAATCCCTTGGTCTTTCTAAATTATTAGACAAATAATACAAATTAGTAGTCTAACATATTGATAAAATATAAATATTTCTAGATTTATATTATAAAGAATTTAAATTACTTCGTAAAATAATCTATAATATAAATATAGAAATAATATATTGATTAAAGAAATATCGATTTACATTTATAATTTTTATACATTTCTGTAACATACAAATCAGAAGTAAATAAAAATATGCAAATATAAAGTTGTAAGCTTATTATTCATTTAATTTCAACATTTAAAATTAATTTATTTTA
This sequence comes from Ceratosolen corneri, assembly GCA_030522565.1. Lineage (NCBI taxonomy): Eukaryota > Metazoa > Arthropoda > Insecta > Hymenoptera > Agaonidae > Ceratosolen > Ceratosolen corneri. The sequence continues at coordinate 15,754 of JAPYYT010003259.1, read as the reverse complement.
AGTAAATAAAATTATGAAATATTTTTTATTTATTGATCAAATGTTTGTAACATACGATTAAGGAAATTTTGGCATTAATAAAAACTGTAAATAGTTGTCAATATCATTTATGTATATAGTTAAAACTTTATGTATATAGTTTAAACTTTTCCAGAATAGTATATTTTTATTAAAAATAAACAGTAAATCATAATTATTATTATATATGAATTTTTTACTGCATTTTTACAAAGTTATAATAAAATTTATGAAAATAATTTTTTTATGAAAAATAATAGCTTTTGTAATTTTAAAAATTTTCATGAACAATTCTACTAATTAATTAACAACAATTATTATTTGTTACTTACTGTTAACAACTTTTATAATAACTACGATAATTTTTATTAAAAATTATTCGAATAAATCCATTTTATTTAAATTGGTGTTTTGTTTAAGCTGAGCATATGTTTGTAAAACATGAATGATAAATGATAAATACGTACCTCATAACTTTAATTAATATCCATTAAAATATAGATATTTACTTATATTTATAAAATAAATATAACATATAATAAATATGTATATATTACTTTTTCAACATCAAGGATTTTATATATATCCTTTTTACAGCATATTTTAAACAGTTATTTTCTAAATATTTATGAATTAGCATCTATATCGTATTAATTGTATGTTTGTAATGGACAAATTGAAACTTATCCTTTTTAAATTTCACTCTTTTCATAAAATATACACCTATCTTCAATATCCCTGTTTATTTTAGATTGTGTTATTTTTTAATGTTTATTATATGTAAGATATAAATTTGAGAAATTAACAATATAGTTTTTAATTTATAAATTTATTGGATAGTTACTGATTTTAAAATTATTAGTAACAATGCATTATTTTCTTACAATAATTATCTAAAAGAAATCGGAAGGATATCAAATATTAATTGGATTTTAATCACATTAATTTTATATACAAGGTAACCTGTATATGCATGTATATGAATTTATTCATTAGAGATTTATTCTTCTAGCGGAAATAGTTCTTTTGAAAATAATTTAAATACATTCTTACAGTTTAGTGACACGATAGTGACATATTGATTAGGTTTTAATGAATAATTCTAACCTTTTATTTGTGACATATAATCTTATAGTATATAAAGAGTATTAGAAGCTTTTGTATGCATTAGTTATTAAACACAATTATTTACCAAATACAAAAAATGTATTAATATAATTGTGTTAAATTTATTTTATAACACTTTTAAAAATTAAATCAAGTATGATAATAATCTTAATTTATACGAAGTAAATATTATAATTAATAATCTTACCAATATTTAATGCCTTCTTAAAATAATGTAAATAATGAATTTAATCTTATTTGACAAAAAAAGATATGCATACACGTACATTATAACTACAAACAACTGTGTTCGGGATTTCTCCCGTGTGTATTTTTTCTCTCCCATATGTAATCAGGAGATACAGATAGCGAAAGGAGAGGTGATCGGAATAGATGTTATTTATTGAATAAATGTTCTTGTAAAAGGCTAAAACGAAGTTTATTGAACAATAAATATATGAAGGAAATGCTTTATAAATACAGACTGTTGTTGAATGTTGGCTTTGTAGAAAGAATGTAGAATTATTGAAGTGTAGACGAATGTTGATGAAAGCAGTGATAATAAAGTTGAAGTAAGCAGCAATCTGATCCAAGTCGGGTCCTTTGGTTGTGTCGGATATCAAAATGATTATTTAAGGAGAAAATAGATTAGTCGATTAATAGGTATGGTCGAATTACAAATTATATCTCCAATTCAACATGAGTAATCCGAAGTATCACAACTGTTACAATATCACAGACTTATAAACTGACGTATGACAAGAACACAGAGCACGCTAAATATGACCTAATGATCGCTCTTTTAAAAGTTACTATTCTATGTACATTTGTTGCGCTGATTATATATACAGTTCTACTCGAAAGGTGCGAGCGTTCTAAGAAGAATAAAGTTAAGATTAAAGGTGTAGAAAAAGTGTTAGCTAAAACTCGACCCTTTATTAAATATGCGAGTATTCTGAGAAAGAAAAGTCGTGATTCTAAGTATATTTACAAGAGATTTGTTAACTAAACCTCGAACGTTTCTCAGAAAGACGCAAGCATTCTGAAAAGGAAATGATCGTTATTACAAATACAATCGTAAGAGATTTGTTAACTAAATCTCAAACAAACTGACTGAATTAATTTTTTTATTATCCTTTTATAAATAATATTTTGATGTAATATATAGATTATACTTTAAGTGTTCATATTGAAAGGAAAGATATACTAAGGCTTCGTTGTCTTAAAAATTAATTATATATCTATTCTAACTTATATTTATACTTGCATGTATTGGTTTTAATATACATTAAGCCAATTTTATTTTATTTCCAATTGTTATTAATGTATGTAATATAATTTTTAAAAATTTTAATTTCTTTAAAAATTATTTAATATACTCTTGAATGCAAAAAATAAATTGTCTTTTAAGATCATAAAATATGTATTTTATTAAATATATATTATTAAATATTCTTATTTATACAATTATTTGTATGTAATTGAATAAAATTTAATATACACGATGCACAACATGATGAAAATTATTTGTTTTCATAAATAAATAATATTTTTTGACATATTTACTTATTCAATTCGTTCTCGTTGTTCCATATATAAATCATAGAGTACATTATTATAATTATAATAATTATATATTCTATATTTTATAAGCATACGTTGAGCACAATAGGGCATAATTTAAATATATTGAATAACAAATATTTTTTTCGTAACTACTTATAATTAAAAGGATCCTTCACATTGTAGGATATTTTATTCTTTAAACCAACAGGATATCTTATAATAGCCATATAAGTAATCAAACTTAATTTCAATACTATTGCTTGGCTTGAATATATCCTTACTTACGTTTTCCAAATTAAATTGTTAATGAAATAATTGCTCTATTATTGATCTGGAATATTTAATAATCTGGAATATTGTGGAATATTCGGGAGCTAACCCGAGTGTGAACTCTCTCCATGATGGCGTGGGGGAGAGGCAGATAGTGGAAGGGGAGAAACATCAGGGTAAAAGAAACGGAGACGAAGGCGGTGTATGTAACAATTTAATACTATCTTTATTTAAAATGTATTGAAATATATAATGCTGTCTTTATCCGATACGGCAAAAATATAATAGCGTTTTTATCTTGAATAGTAGTTGTCGTACTATCACAATATTCAGGCGTAAATTGAATACCGCGAAGCCTGGAATTATAGTGATAATTATCCAGTGTTATATATCCAATGGCTGCGTAGTCTTACAGTTCATTTGGCGTCACGTTAATCGGCGTCTGGCCGGATGCTTGACTTGTCTTTGGATTAATCGATGTCTGACCGGATGATTATTTAATACTTATATATTGGTTACAATTTGACTAATGATGTGCTGGTCTTATTGTTATCCTATTTGCATCTTCACTAGTTTATATTTTTTAATATTGAGATATTATATTATACCTCTAGTGGAGGTGGAGCAGGCGCGGACTTTGAAGTGCAGCTTAATTCGCAGAGACTTGATATCAGCGTCGGGTAGAAGCTTCTATGTAAAGATGCCGATCACTGTTGCTTAAAAAACTCTTTTTTGTAAAACTTAAAATTTCGAGAATTCTGAGGCGGAGCGCGCGTATAGTATAATTTTAATGTCTTCACCCCGCTCCTTGAGTAGGGGTGGTCATCTTAGATTTCTTTCGAGAGTGAGAAATTGTAATGATTGGATGATAACTAATTTTCAGCTCTCATTGAAGCCGTAAAAAAGTAGTGTCAACGCCCTGTGAAGGGGTAGGGATGAAATGAAGTAGTGGTTGCGTTTCGAAGCGGTCCGCTGCGGCTTGCGCTGTTGCACTCGCACTTGTTATTTACACTTTTTGAATCAGCATGTTATTAAAATAGCACGACGTTTGGCAACTACTCGTGGGTTGCTAGAATATTTTGTCCGTTAATTTTATTAGGTTCTTATTGCATAACACGCGATGTTCATATTGACCATCATTGAACTTTAGAAACTCAGCTGTTATTCAGTCATTAGTGAGGAAAAGTTGTACATGATGTATATTATAATTATATTTACGAGCTTTTGGGATACATCTGGCAATCATAAACATAAAATATTCAAAAATAATATTGAAACAAAACGATATTATGTAGAGACGATAGAGATTCTATTAGAATTCTGAACATATATTATTTAACTGTTTTTAAAACTTTCGACTAATGTCTTGAATATGTGTATAAAATACTGTAATTTATAAATAAATATTATAATTTTAAAAATTAACATAATCTATAACTCATATTTTAAGATTTTAAACTTTTTAATTTCGGTTCATAGAATCGATAGTTTACAAATTTTAAAATGAAAATCTGTTTACCTATCATTATTTGTACTGTACAGTAGATCATTCAGATAGTATTTATGTTCTGACTAAAAAAGAATTTTTATATTGTTAATTTTTCATGTGAGCTTATGAATAGTATATTTATAATATTTTTAACCCAAGCATTTTAAATGAATACTTTAATTTAAATAATTTTATTATTTTGAATAATTTTTAAATGTAAGCAATATTTCTATGTATTATAATCATAACTAAGAAATATTTAAATTAATTGTATATATACTTGAATGATAGAAACATCATTATTATATTATTTTGGTTTTATCAAATTTAAATATTTTAATTTTAATCCAAAAATGATATTATATCATTTGAAAATTATTTACATTCATAACTAATTAATTCCTAAAAGATGGATAAAAAGTTATCACATATTTAATTTAATTATTAAATTATGCTTAAATAGTTATTATTTTCGCCTATTTTTCTTATTAGTATATTTACATATTTAAATATATGAATGTACAATTAAAAACAAAGACATCTTACAAAGAATGAGCAAGATAGATAAAGTATAAATTTTGACTTCTGCTAAATGAAATGTAATTAATTTTCTTTGACAAAAACAAATATTGAAGAAATTTTCTTAACTCTTCTAAAATACACTCCTTAATTAATCAATAAATAAATACAAATATATATTTACACATACAGTAAATATCTTTCTGAGAAGTAATGTAATATAAGCTTAATAAATTATATAGTAATAAGTTTCATTATCTAAAATTTAATTTTTCAGATTTACGCATAACATTTTTAAAGTTTAATTGTATAACAGTAATGAAGAGCTTAATTAACTTATGGATATTTTTTATTTTTGATATTGAGATAATTTAGTTGTCAAGTATCAAATCTTAATTTATAGTTAAAGAAATTTTATAATCATCTTTAATGAAGAATTAATTATCATTGATTAAATTCGTAATTAATAATTATAATTGATGATTAATTTTTTATACCTAATTCAGATTGCTAGTGTTATAAATGTTGAATATTATAATAATTTTCTATTATTTTATACAGATAAATTCAAACTTATGCATTATATTTTTATATTAATTACAGATATTTTTACTTTAAATTAATTATTGAAATTTACAAATAATGTATACTTATGCATGGGGATATATATTTACTTTTGTTATATGTTTTATGTGATAAATCAGCTAGTTATATTTATAAGTGCATATAATAATAACTCTTCGACAAGCAAACGAATAAATATGAGAATATTGATATATAATATTTGGTAACTAGAAATAATTATGGTCGATAAAAATTGTCAATAGATTTTTGAAATTAAATGAAAATATAGTAGAAGATGATTATTATTTATTTCGAAAATTATTGAATTATTAGATTATGAAATTGCTTCAAACATTCTGCTATCTAAATATTAAGTTAGTTTGAAGGGATTATTTTTATTAATATTTGATTATTATCGGCTTTATCTAAATTTTAGATAATATTATGTAAAATGTATAGTTTACGATAATTTTGTATTGCAATAAATGACTATTTTTATGTTCTATGGGATTTTATAATTTAAAGATTTCTAGATGCACGTAAATCTTTATTTGATATAGATATTTAAATATTGATCTAAACTTTTATATGAAATATTTAAATATTTCAAATATTTTAATTTTCTTTTTTCAAATGCAACGATTGATCAGTTTTTATTATAAAGCATTTATACAAATATAATAAATGCTTTAAAATATCTGAATATGTTCTAAATTCAATTCGACTCTGGAGTTACTTCGTACTATTTCTTTTTTTGAAAATTCTTGAGAATATTTTGTATGTTTATGCTTGCAAGATGTGTCCTAGTAGCCTACGAATACGACTAGAAAATTTATTGAGTACTCTTATTGACCTTTTTACGATCCAGTTGACTCGGACTGCATCTCGAAAGTACGACGATGGTCAATATGACCATCACGTGTCTTCAAAGACAAACCTAGTCAAATCAACCGTCGAAACCTTCTAGGAACCCTTTTGTAGTTGCCACATATTTGAAAGGTGTCGACAACAAGCCAAGCCATGGTCGAAGCATCGGTGTAATAGCGCAAGCAACGGAATGATATTTGAAAGTATAGCCACCGCGTCAAAGGGAGTTAACACTACATGTCAAGGGCGCCAATGACAGCATACTTATCAGTTGTCATATAATCACCGAAACTTCCACTCTTATAAAAGTAGAAGAAAGACAGCCCCATTAAATTAGACAAGACATTAAATATCACGACTTCGGCACTCCGCGACAGAAACCTCTAGAATCCTCTAGAAACATAACGATTTCAAATCATTCTCAGTTAAACTAATATAAAGTCGTGTAAAGAAAAGAATTTCTCAAGAATCAGTGATCGGCATAGTAACCGTGAAGCTTCGACCCAAAGCTGATAGAAAAGAATAGAATCTTGCTGGATTACGCTATGCCCTAGACAAGATAGAAACAAGTGAGGTGGCTGTCGGCATTCAATTTACGACTGAATACGACAATCATTTGGTATCTGCATTAAGGATAATGGAAACTGCTGCTCACGCTCAATTTATTTAATCGACACCAGCTTCGACACCAAATCCAGCACGCAGATACAATGACATGCAAGTAACCCCTATTGAACCACATAACTAACACATTAATTCCAAGCTCCGTGGTATTCAATTTTTACCTGAATATAGCAGTTGTATGGAAACAAACTACATATAATACTAGTGACAGAATAATTAATACAGCATAATTAATAAAAAGAATACAGCATAATTAATAAAACCACTCCAAGCTAGGCGGTATTCAATTTGTGCTTTTATTATTATTGCCTTTATTATTGATTTTATTATTATTTTATTATTATTATTATTATAATATTATAATATTGCCATAGTGCGGAATTTACAATTCAAGGTAAGACATCATTATATTTTTACCATATTAAATCAATAAAGACAGTTTTACAGTATTACGTCTTCTTTGACTTAATTTTTTTCTACCCTGATATCTCACCCCTTCCACTATCTGCCTCTCTCCCGCATCACCTCAGGAAGAGTTCATATTCGGGTTAGTTCCCGAACAGGATTTAATTAATTTGCTTAAATTCTCAGTCATTTAATTAATTTTATTTTCATAACCAATATAAAATAACGATTCGAAATAATAAGTAATATGAAAATATACAAATATTACTGTAAAAAATATTAGTTATTTTTTACAAAAACAAAAAGTCACATTATTTAATGCGTTGATGATGCAGTTAATAATCAAAAAATTAATATAAATATACATAGGAATTTATAAAATTTATATATAAATTCATTCATAAATGTTTCGTAAACGTTTTTAAAATTAAGAAGATTTATAAAATTAACAAATACGTTAAATGCTTTTGAGTTTTTTCAATAAATTATTTTTAAGATGTTAATCAATTTGGCTTTATCCACATAACAAAAACCATAAAAATAATATATGTATATTGATTTAAAAAACCTGTTCGGAATTTTTCACGAGTGTAAGCTTTCCCCGAGAAACGAGCGGGTAGAGGTAGATAGTGGGAGGGGAATGATATATGCAGGTATCAAAATAAAGTCTTTGAACGATGTTGGTTACTGTAATAGTGTTTATTGTAAATAATATGCAAATAAAAAAAAATTTATGAAGTAAAATATTTAAATATTTAATAAAACCAATAAAATAGATTATTTTGCAAAATATTTAACATATATAACATATATAAGATATATAACATATAAAATATTTTAATTAGTATATAGAATATAAAATTTTATTATTCAAAATATAATATTTTTGGTAATGTAAATTAAACACAGTATGTGTTTTGTTACGTTTTGTGTTCCTATAATGTTTGAAAATAATATATTTTTGTTCATTAGGTTTCTCTTTCCATTATAAAATATTTAATAGCGTATGTTTATTATATCTGAAAATGAATTCAATACAGTTTTTAGATAATATTAAAAGGTAAGTATTTCTTATTAGAATAAAAAATTTGGATTTATTTTGTTAATTTTGTATTCATGAACATATAATAATAATTCTGTCTGGTACTTGTGACATAAAGTGCGTTATTCATTAAAAAGCAGTTGTAATTGATTCGGTAGACGAAAGATTTCATTAACAGTTGAACATTCATTTCATAATACTAAAAGGAATTAAGTTTGCAACTTCTTCATTTATTTTTTTAACTCAAATACTGTATCTGTATTAAAAATGTATTAATGTTTAGAGTTAAAATCTTTAAAAAAAATCAGTATTCTTGGATATCAATTATCAAATACACTAAATAAGAAAGTTGTTTTAGTTTGATAGGTTTTTATGTATAATTGCTTAAAGAATTCTATGATTGCTGTGAACAAAATTATATTTATTATATATATATAATTGTTCAAGATTCCGTTGGTTTCTCGTCCGTCGGTACTACCACTTTGTTTGTGAATTCTTTTCAATATATTCAAAATGTTTATGAGTACTAGATGTGTCCCAAGAGCATACGAACATACTCAAAAAGTACATCGAGTATTTACTTCTCTCGTTTATGACTTTTTTACGACTGTGTTTACTCGGACTACACCTCAAAACTTCGGCAATGATTAATATGAGCATCACGTATCTTGTAATACGAGCCTAGTAAAAACAACGGCAAGACCTTCTAGGCATAGCAGTATAATTGCGATACTTTGTGATAATTTCTTAATCAACCGGCACAAAGTAGAATTCATGAAAAACGCAGCCATGCTTCAGACGTCGCGGGAAACCGCGCAGACTGCGGCCCGAAGGCTGCTACAACTTCACCTCCGGCACTTCGCCCTTCTCCTGTAAAAGGTCGTTAACATTTTTGGCTAGAGCTTCAATGACAACAGAAAATTAGTTTCAAACAATAAGCAATTTCTTTCCACTATCTCTAAAATCTAAAGAGACCACCCCTACTCAAGGAGCGGGATGAAGACCTCAAAATTAAATGACTCATGTGCTAAGGGTTAGAATTCTCTTGGCTTGCTAGGTTAACTTTAAAGCAAAGTATAGTGGTTTTAAAGGAGATTCTGAAACCATCAGCGATCGGCAACATTATAAAGAAGATTCAACCCGAAGCTGGTAACGAGTCGCTACAAAAAACATTACTTCCCTGATTATCCTTTCTCCTCAGCTTGTGTCACGGCCACCTGGGAGAGTACACAGAGGCTTCAGGTCCTACAGTCCAGCCAAAGCCCCAAAGAGGACTAAGGTGAAAAGTAATAAGCAGCATAAAAATAGCTAATAGCGACCGGTATTTATAACACACCAAAAGTGAAGCCCACGATAAACCAGGCTCACATAGCACCTTCGGGAAGGCTCCGAAGTAATTGGTGATAACTAGAATCAATAAATTTTATTTTAGACACATAATTAGCCGTTCTTCCAAATCTCGCGATATTCAATTTACGCCTGAATATTGTGGTCGCGTGGGAGCAATTACCTAACAAACACCAACTATTGAATATAGTTTACCTATTATAATAATAATCAGTCCAAGCTTTGCAGTATTCAATTTAACCCTGAGTATTGTGATAATGCGGAATTTATACAAATCAACATAAATACAATATTATATTTTTCCATATATTTGAAGGAGACAACACCATAATTTTTCGTATGCATTCAATAAAAACCATTTCTACAGTATTACATACTATTCGAGAACCGAATCAAAACTCGAAAGTCACTAAATAAAACTGTTTCTTTTGACATTTGTTTTGAATATTTTTTATGTTTATGATTGCCAGATCTCCTCGAAGAGCTGACGAATTTTCCGATAATATTTCAAGCATATTTCCGCGTTGACAGTGATTTGAAACGGTCGAATTTTCCCAAAATTGCACTCGAAAGATTGACGAAGATGGTCGGTATGACCATCTGTGTCATATTTTATGTGTCATAAAATTAACCAACAAAACCTTTCAAGAACCCACGCGTAGTTGCCAAACATCGTACGAGTTGTTTTCACACCAAATAGATATATATTTTGAAAAGTGTTAACATCAAGCAACGCCACGAACCGAAGCGTCGGTAAAAGATTTCACGCGCCGATCCGGCGGTCCGATGTGCGGCCGGCCGCCGCTTTGACCCCTCCACAGCCTAAAAAGGCGTCGACACTACCGGTCAAAGGGCACCAATAACAGCTGAATAATTAGCCCTTAACCAATTACCGAAAATTTCCACTCATAGTGGAGTAAGAAAAGTCTCCCCTCGCGAGAAGTGGGGTGAAGACTTTAAATATCGTGCTTCGGCGCGCTGCACCAGAAGCGCATTAGTCTTCAGAATCTTGTTATTGATTGTTACAAAGTTGTGTATAGTGATAAGCTTCTCAACGACCAGTGTAGGTATAAAATAACAAGATTCAAAAGTCGCACTCAGAGAAAAGCAAGTGCTCTGGGTAGTGCTACTCGCTCGACGCGATCGACATAGTGAACGCAGCACCCAACATTCAATCGCCCTGCACGCAGGTATTCGCGAGCAAGCACAGGCAGTGAAATCCAGAAAGCCGCTACTGATGCGCAATTCATTCATTGTCCGCAGCATAATCAGTATTGGGTTCAAAACTCAAATCCAGTAAGCAGATAGACCGACCCGCAGGTAAACCCTCTTGATCTAAACTAACACAAGTCCATGCTTGGTGATATTCAATTCATGTTTGAATTTTGCAGCAGTGTGGACTACAATGACATATAATTCATAAAAATGTAACACCACTCCAGCGTTGTGATATTCAAAGTTACGCCTGAATATTGCGCCGGTACGGAAATAAGCAACTTTTAATTAAACTCACGGAACTCAACACATTTTGTAAATTCACTTGAAACTATCGCGGTATTTAATTCATGCCTTAATGTTAAGATAGTTCAAGATTTATAATTTAAAATATTTTATTAATAAATTTTATAAATATTTTAATTCAAAATTAAAATAGTATTATATTTATACTACACATCTAGAGAATGCATTATATTTCAATACGGTAAAATAAACATTACAACATTACACACGCCGTCTTCGCCTTTGTTTTATTCTACTCTGCTATCTCTCTCTTTGCACTATCTGCCCCACCTGGGTTGACCACCTGGGGGAGAACTCGTACTTGGGTTAATTCCTGAATACAATGAAATTTATATATTTCATTTATTTCAATATTACATATTAAATATATATACGCAATTGTAATACAATGAAAGACTTTAGGAACTTAATTTTATCATGTACTTTGACATTTAATACTTAAATAATAATTATACTAAGTATTAGTGTGTACTACATATCGAGATTTACGTTAATAAAAAGAATTATGTTAATACTTAATATAATTTAATATAACATAATACATAGGTTTTTTAGATTTTAAAGTTATACTGAATATGATAGAGTATAAACTTTTATTATGTATAAGGTAACTGATTTTTATTTCCATACTATCTAAATTTAAGAATTATTTTCCTTACCATAATACGATATTCCATAATAAATTTGAAAATATTAATATAATAATTTGTCCATTTTAGTACATAATTACAAATTATTTTTTTGGCTTTTCTAAAAAAATAATATGTTTGGCTGTATATATAATGAATTATATTTACAAGGTACAAATATGCATTATGAACTAACTAAATAAATAGTGTTTTTATTTATTGTATTATAATATTTTTTATTAATAATAAATAGTTAATTAATGATTAGGTAAAACATTAACGTTTAAATTTAATGAAATATTTAAAATTATAAAATAATGTTTACAACTTGATATTTTTAAATATTTATGCGAAAAGTATGATTATTAAAATGTTATATTTATAATGCCGAATTATTAGTTTTATTAATTACACACATAGTTTCTTTTCTTTTAGTTAGTTATTAAATGTGATAATTCATTTATTTTCTAATTGATATTTTAATACTATTTGTTATTTATTTATTTTTTTTGTTAATTAATATTTCATGGTTTGATATTTGTATCCATACATTTTATCAAGATTTTTTATTTCAGTGAACAATAAATATCTAATAAAATTTTTATACTTGTATGGTTTTCGTAGTACTTGCAGATTTTTTAATAAAATAAGAACTATTTTAATTAGTCCAATATATATATATATATAAGGTATAAACTTAATCAATTTAATTAGTAAGGATTAATTAGGGCTACCCATAATTAGAAGTACTTAATTAACTTAAGAGTACATAAAAAAAATTTTATACATATAAATATCATTAGTTACATTATACATTACTATTTTTTTAATATTAAATATTTCTACTTTTTTATATTTTTATATTTAGTGTTTTATAGTATATGATATAATTATTGTAATGATATAATTATAATTAAAGTATATGATATTATAAAAATGAAGTAAATTGATATTTGAATTAATTATCTAAATATAAAAAAATAATAATTAATCTTTGCATTTTTTAATTAATGTAGATTTGATTTTCATTAAATAATATTACTTAGTATATTTATATGTAATTAAAATTAATTTTTTTAATTACATGTATTAACATGCAGATACTGTAATATACATGTTATTTTTAGTGTATTCATTATTTATACTTATGTATTAATAATTTATTAACAAATATATGATTACTTGTAGCAATTGATACTTATATAAATGCATTTGAATATTTTAAAATTAGAAATATATTGCATTGTAAAAACATTATTTAATTTTGTTCAAATTCAAAGTGTTATTTATAAAGCTAATTTTATATAAAATTCACATTTCAGTTTCTGAATGAAAATTAAAATAATAATTTAAAAAGGTAATTAAGTGAATATTACCATACGAAAATTGAATAAAATAAATCACAAATCAATAATTATCAAAAACTTATAAATAAAAAATGTATATTAAATATTGAATATGAAAAAATATTTTCAATTCATTAAAAAATGTATGCAAACTTGGTTATTATTTCGTATTATTAAAATATAAAATAACTATAACTATAAAATAATATAATATATAATATACAAATAAAATTTAGAAAAATATATATAAATATAAATAGATAATAATATAAGTTTATTCGAAAGTAATAGATTAAACAAAACATGAATACAACATAAGGAAAACAGAGTTGAATTTATTGAAAATAAAAAAGTATGTTTAATCATTCATCATTATACGAAAACGATTAAGTAGTAATTGTTCTATTTATTAAAATAAATCAATATTATGAATTAATTGAGTTATTATGTTATACAAGATTTTAGTATTGTCTAGATAATTTCAAAATTAATTTTAAATATTGAATATCTATATATTTGTGTAAAATCATAATTAGGATCAATTTTATGGTTTTTTTTGTTTTACTGGTAACTAAATTTTGTACGCAAATAATGGTAATGACTTTTTACATTATTACTAAATATGTGAGACAATTATTGCTAAATATTGATTTTTTATTAGTAGAAATCGTAATAAAATATAAATGCTCAACGATATTTTACGTACAACTATTGTAATTTTTTAAGGTAGGATAATAATATTTCAAAATAATAAGAAAAAAGCAATAAAAGAAATCAAATTATTGTCAATTCAGAAAGAATGTTTTGTGCTCATAAATTTGAGAAATGCAATGTGAAAAAAATGTATTTTCTGTGAGACAGGAACGGAAGGTAATTCGATTGAAGAAATCATTGTCTAGTGAGTTCAACCTTGAACAGAATGTTCATCGTGTCTATCGTGATGTAGACTTCATCAGAAATGTCATTTCCGGTTTCTTCGGATGCTACGTCTGTGTACCCGAAATCCTGTATGTGGATCAACCGGAAATTGCCAAATTGTCCGAAAAGATACACCCACATCGTCCTGGTAAGAACCTACTGTAACGTAGTCACTTTATTCTGTTGCTTTCATAATACTCTTAAACATTTTCATACAGGCGTATTTAAGTTATTCAACTTTATTAAAATTATTAATCGAAGCCATACTATATTAGTTATTTTGGGATTCTATAATACATTTTAAAGTGATTTTATAGTACTGCTTAAAAGATTTTTACTGTTGAACAATTAAGTAATTATATTTTTATAATTTTAATGCATTTGCTTATAATTCATATATTTGAATGATTAATAGCACTGTCATTCGATAAGAAACAATTTTCAGCAAATAAAAGTTTACATTGTTGTTCGAGAACCAAATATAAAAAAGAAGATCTCTAAATAATATTGTTTCTTTACTTTGCTACTTAGAATTTTCTTTACTTTGCTACTTAGATTGCAAGATGTCCCCAAAGAGCAACGAATTTTAAAGTAATAATTCATATATATTTTTGAGTTGACAGTATTTTGAAATGGACGAGTTATCCTTGCATTGTACTCAAAAGGTCTTCGACGGTCTTTACGACCATCATGTGCTCTGCAAGGCGCGTGTCATAAAGTAACGGAAAAAACCTTCCAGGAATTAATGCGCAGTGTCTAAATATCGTACGAACTGTTTATAATAGCATAAATGCATTTTGTATAGTGTAAACATTAGGCGACGTCGCGAGCCGAGACGTCGGGAAAAGGTGATACGCGCCGATCCAGCGCCCCGACGTGCGGCCGGCCGACTGCCGCTCGAGATCTCCACCGCCTAATGGGGCGGTAACAATAACGGTCAAAGGGCACCAATGACCACTGAATAATTAGTTGTCAACCAATCACCAAAAATTCCCAGTCTCATAGATGTGCGAGAAAAGTCCTCCCCCGCATGGAGCGGGGTCAAAAGTTTAAGTTTAAGAAAAGTGAAAAGATCAGTGATCTCTCAATACAAAGTTGTGATAAGTGAAGCGGCTTCTCCAGAATCAGTGCAGACGAGGTATCAAGGTTCAAGAAGATCAAGGGAGGCACTGCGAGGGAAGCAACGAGCGCTGGACTGTCCTATAAAGTCTACGCGACTAAGAAGACGGCCGCCAATAGTCTTCGCGATAAACACTGAAGGGCGCGAAGAAGCACGAGTGGAATCATCCAGCGAGCTCACACTACAACAGCAAGTAAACGCTGTTGATCCAAAGGAGTACAAGTCTACGCTTGGTAAGATAAATCTCACTCCAAGCGTTGTGAGAAGCAATTTACGCCTGCTTATTGCGTCCGTTTGGAAATGAGCAACCTTTTAATTAAACTCACGGAACGACACAAATAATTGTAAATTCATTAAAAGATATCGCGATATTCAATTCATCTCCGAATATTAAGATAACTC
>JAPYYT010003258.1:0-13601 GCA_030522565.1 Ceratosolen corneri | reverse complement strand
GGCATTCAACCGATTCTTGTAACGACAATAGTGTAATTTACTGTGTAACCAAGTGCGACTTCTTCAAGCTATTTTTTGTTCAATAAAATCAAGTGTTATTCGCCTATTTTGTCTACGACTCTTTTTAATCTGCTATCTCGACCATTCCACTATCTGTTTCTCCGTCACACATTCGTGAGGAGAAAACACACACACAATCGGATCCGCTCCCCTTTCTTACCCTAGCCGGATCCCGACCAATTTTGTTTGAAAATGAACTTGAATATGAACTCACCCTAAGATGTTAAAAGGGAGAGGCAGATCGTGGAAGAGGAGGAGTAGCACCAGGTATCAAAAGAAAGTCAACGAAAGTTGTATGTAATTGTAATAGCGTTTATTGAAAATATTGAAAAATTGAAAAATTTAGTTATATTTATGTTGACTAGAAAGGTTATTATGCTATCTTAATATTAAGTTGTAAATTAAATATCCCGATACTTGAAAGAGTAATAGTAGGCTAATGAATTCAGTAAATGAATAAATTACTTTCCTGTAATTATAACGATGTCGTTGCTGCGGCGGTTATTTGTAAGTTGAACTCTGCGTTTGTGTTTGCTTGAATTCACGAGCTGTACGCAACAAGCAATCAGCTTCCTTGATTGCGAGGAGCAATTGTAAGTTGAACTCCGCTTTGTGAGTCTATCTATTTGTCACCCTAGTAAATGCAGTGAACTAGATTAATACGACACTTCTGTTGATTATATCATTGCTTATAGCGCTACAAAAGGTGTAGTCCGTTTTGCATTTGTAGTTAATTTTCTTCTAAGGTCTGATTACTACTGTGAATTGAATGACTACAGAATCAGAAGGAACTGTCAAAAGCGAAGTAACCATACAACGAATTTACCTTTCTTTTACGACAAAAATTGGGGACACTCGAAGCTCTAGTCCTAGGCGGAGATTGTAAACAACGTTCGAATCGTGACCGCAAGACGACACTTGAGGATTATCATATAAGGTGAAGGCTTTTGGTGAACAAACGGCAATCACATGCTGAAATTTCTGCCGACTTTATTATTTATACTTCTATGAATATTGTGCATTATTACTTATTATCTATAATAAGTGTCCCGGACCCGGATCACCGCCATTGTCGGACAGAGCCCTGGGCGTTATCTAGTATTGAAGACAACGGCAAGGCTTCTACTACACTTCTCTTCTCGACCCCTACACTTGAACAAAGGAAGATAGTTTCAGCTTCCATCCGACATTTATATAAAAACGTATAATTGTATTGTAAGTCGTCTGAACACCTTTCAATGGAAGGATAATTTGCTATTGCTCGTTTGTAAATTTCCAAAACTGCATAAGCTTCTACTAGTGTTAATGCATATTTAGAATTCATATATTCTCTAGTAAGTCAAGATCCATGCAATTCATCTATACTACAAAATTTTGTTATAAGTAATTTATGAGCTTCATAGTCATAAGGATTTCGTGTTAGATTCTTTTCAAGTATATGAACTTCATTTTCATTATATTCATCGGTTTCATTCTGTTCCTCCTGTTCATTGCTATCAATAATATGCATATGTACTACCAGACTTACTGTCATCTACCTTACCTTGGATAGTTATTACTTATAAACAAATTAATTAAAACAAAATTAACTATCCCTATAACTTACATACTTTCATCACTGTGCAAAATGCGTTTATATTTTATCAATATTGGAATAAATATTATTCCTAATTGAAAAATGGAAATTATATTTATAAATTTTCAATTTAATAAGTATTAATTAAATCTAGCTCTGCGGCCCGCTAACTGATTGTTCATTATACGATTCCAAAGACCAACTGTTTTCGAGTCGGTATAGGGGGAACTTGTTAACCCGTAATCTGCTATCTCTGTCCTGTCCATTGTCCCACTCGAAGGATTAAATGTTGCGGAAATAATTCCTGTGTATGTTCAAATTCTCTCCCAATGAAAGGAATGGAGATGTAGATAGTGGAAGGGGAGGGCTAGTTAAGAAAATGTAAAGAAAAGCAGTGCAAATTAATGAATAAATATAATCTGTGGTGAATTTATTGATAATAATAAAGGAAAGATAAAATATTAATAAATAAACCAAAGATGAACGGTGTGTCTTGAAGCTTGTCTGATTTAAGTATCTCCTTTAATTAATTCGAACCCAATTTTCAATATTTATTTAATCTTTCGACCATTAAATTTATAATGTTTATTTAAGCCGATTGCAGGTCAAGATTCACCGATTACTTAAATAAAACCTGGCAAGATTATCTTGCTGATTTTTATTTCATATAAGAATCATTATTTCGGCCTTTTCCCGCCTTCAGCAATAATAACTACGAACTTAAATAAACTCCATGGAAAAATTATTAATATGAAAGACAAAATAAGTAAAACGATTGTATATATTATATATACAATAATCACTGTATCACTTCTTTAATTATATCTTGTTGTTTTTGTTCTTACTAATTGCTCGATGGTGCTTGGAAAATACTGACCCTTCCCGGCTTCCACGGTTCTATTTACTATGCGAGTAAAAACGAAGAAGGAGCAGTATCACATCATTGTTTCTATGCATTTTCCTCTGCTTATTATCAATACATGCCTTTTTTCTAATGTCGCGCCTTCAGCTCGGCAACAAAGGAAAAATAGGGCGGAAAGTTGACACAACAAATTCAAGGAATTAAAAGTCCATTACAAAACTGCTTCGACGTTCTGGCAATTTCGAACAGTCGGCATTATAAAATTAATTTAATAATATCAAAAATCTTCGAAATCTGTATTTCTATGAATGTCATATTCGGAAATTAACTCAAGTGTGAACTCTCCCCAAGATAAGGAGCGGGGTGAAAAGTTTCAGTACCGCGGCTTCAGGCTCCGCGGCAGATTCCGCTTTTGGTCTTCAGAATTATAGTATCGATTCATTGACAAGTGTTCTCTAGTTTGTTGCTACAATTTAAAATCTAATTTAAAAAATAAAGAATTAATAATTTCATTTATAAATTATTAAAACAGAAACAGGCTCACTTCAACGCTACCCGACGAACGACGGTTAGTAGCATTGAAGGTAACCAAAGCAAAGCTCGCCTTCATACAACTCGCCCAACAATGATTACTAACGTCGAAGGTGACTAAACTAAAATCAGTTAAGTATAACATTCATACGGTGAATGATTAACATGATTTGAATGACTAACATCGCGGCGTTCAATTTATAATTGACAACTGTAACAATGACTGCCGAATTGAAAGGAAAGTAATTTATTCGTTTAATTAATTCATCAAGCTAGGATTTTTCCTTAAAATATTTCAACATTTAATTCACAATTAATATCAAGATAACATAATAAACTTTCTATTCAACATGAATACAACTAAAATTCAATATTGTATTCTGCATATTAATTTCAATAAACGTTTTTATAGTTACATATTTATAAAAAGCTTTCTTTTGATACTTGCGCTATCTCTCACATTCCACTGTCTGCCTCTCCCCCATACCGCCTTGGAAAAGTTTACACGTCAAGTTAAATCACAAACAAATTTAATTTCTATAAAACTATTTTCGTAATATATATAAATATTTAAAATATTTATCTCATTTATAAAATAATTTATTTGTAAAATTACAAAAATTTTATGACTTCGATTTATTATTTTAATTGAATTTAATTAAAAGTATTAACTATTATACGTATCATTTTAAAACAAAGTAATAACAAATATTATAATAATTTCATTAACTACTATTAGCTAAATTCTTTTTTCATATTTACGTGACAACATAAAAACATTTTGAATTATATCAATTACTACACAGTCTTGGGATGCAAACATTGTTTAATTTAAAATTATTTCATTTTTAAGCAGATACAATAATTTATGTATCTTGTTATTTTAATATATTGTTGTTATTTTAATATTATTTATGAATACTTATTTTTCTCTACTGTAAAACTTTTATTATATGTAATTCAGTTTAATTCAAATATAATTAAAAATAAAAATGAAATTTTTTACATATTTAATAATTATTTTGAAATTAAAATTACTATTTTCTCAAATTTAATGGATTTTCAATTGTTGCATTATTAGCCTATTTTTTCTAATTTAACAATGGTAAAGTTTTCAAAGTATAATTTACTTAATATGTTTAATTATATATACAATTTCACAAATAATTGAATTCGATACAGCATACAATGTTTGTTTGTTATTATTTATTATTCATTCATGTTTTACTAGTATTATATTAATTACTTTTTCTTTGTCATAATACTTTATTAATTGTAAATCGTTATAATTTTTTATATAACTTGAAATAATATCTCAAATATTTAATTTAAGTTTAGCATAAAAAATGTAATGCATTTCACAAATAAAAAGATCTTTTAGTATATAAATGATATGGTTTAGAATCTTGTTCTTTATGTATAAATAAATATTATTATTTTATAGCTTTTTAGAGAACATATTTCGTTATAAGCCTGATACAAATATGGAAATAAATCGAGTATTTTCATAATAATCAAACATTTAATAAACAAAACTTTATATTCAAACCCATTATAATAACTTATATTAAATTATAAAAAATTATAATAATTATAATTTAAAAGAATTAAAGATAGTAATATAAAAAAAAATGAAAAAGAGAGAAGGCATGAGAAAAATATCCGAAAGAGTATAAAATTTTTAGGAAATATTAGCGTGAGCAATAATCAACAGAAACTAGCGTATTAAGATTTATATAGATATTAACATGCACGCTAAATTATTCTAAAACCGCTATTGCTAACTATGAATTATTCAATAATAATACCTTTGAAGAAATATTTCAAATACTTTAAGGTATATTACATAGTATATTTTGTTAATATGGAGACTATTTTAAATTTTCTTAAATTAATATAGGAAACCATGTTATTACTGATTTCCTCACCCAAAATTTGTATGTCAATATTTACTAAAACAATTTTATGTTATGAATTTGATATGTTATCAATTTTATAAAATAAATATAATCCATGAATTTAATTTCATATTATTATCATTTTCAACTTCATGTATTTACTTTCATTCCCACTTTAATATATCTTACAAATAAAAATGTATAAAGTACTATTATTGTTAAACACAAACTTTTATAATAAATTCGTATAATTTACTATTGTGGAAGTCAAAATTCTAACTTTTTTCAAATCTGAAAAATCGATCTCATATATTCAGTTTAATTATTTTATTAATTATTTTATTAATATTAGCATTAAGACTAGTTTTACATATAGCTCAATTTATTATAATCCAATTAAATATAAATAATTAAATATAAATAAATTAACATTATGCAATATTTTGAAATCATTTTCTTTGTTTAAATTTAAATTTCTTTGTTTAAAATTATCAAAATATATTGTCATATATGAACTATGTAACTTTTTTATTAAATAACTTTCTGTGTAAATATTTGAATATTTATTAACAATTTAATTATATCATGAACTTAATTATTTAAAATAATTAATATATGTAAACTGATATATCTATTTAATAATTGTCTTTCACTTTTGATAATATAATATTTTCTAAATATTTTAGAAAATATATTTGTAATTTAATAACGTATATAATAATTATTTTGTACATTTTGTATTTTCGTAGCTATACTACAATATATATTTAAAATTTACTGGTGTATTTATCTACGTATTTTTTATTTTCATTTAAAATTTTTATTTATAAAATATTTAATTTATATAATAGAGAATCAAATAAGATGCTTGGAATTCGCTATATAGTTTGAAGCTACATTTGATTCAAATAACGTTAATTATATAGGTCTAAATAAAGTTAATTTCATGCGAAAATTTCCTTCATGTTTATAAATATCCGTTTAAAATGATCTTCTTCGAATCTTTACAATTCAGTTAATTTCTAACAACCGATCGTATTATCATTTTCGTCTTATCAAATATTTGCATGAAATAGTACTAATTCAAAATTAACATTTAAGTTTTAATAATTTATAAATTAAAATGAAGTATATTATTTTAATTAGTTTTATTTTTATTTTTTCAATAAAAGCACAATATAGTACGTATTAATTAATTGAAATTTTTTATTTAATTTCAATAAATGTTTTATTTTTATTTTTAATATTTTAAATGTTTAAAATTAAATAGAAACCTTATATTATTAGTATTATAAAGATTTTTTTACATATTGTAAATGGTGTTAAAAAAATATAAAAATATAAAAAAATATATAATTCATGTCTTTTTAATTATAAAATTAAAATCATTATTAAAAATTTTTATCTTTATAGATGCGCAAATTCCTTGTAAAACTGATGATACTTGTAAAAACATTCTAAAGGCAGAAATATTGAGATGTATAAATTCAACTTGTATGTGTGGGAATATTACTACTAAATCATATCAATTGTGTTCACATAAAGATATAATTGTAAATACAAAACAAAAAGGTAATATTTCAATTTTATTATAAAATAAGCAGCGTTACTTAATTTATTATAATGACAACATATTTATAGTAAATGACTAATGATCAAATAAACTTTCATTTTACTATTCAGTAAATTAATTTAATTAATATTTATATATAAAATGAAATCAAATTAAATAATTTTTAAATTTTGTTGTATGTTTAATTTTTAAAATAAAATAAATTTCGAAAAATATTTATAAAATTTATAAATTATTTTGATCTATAAAACCTGTGAATAGAAAGATATTTTTAGAATACAAAAGTGTATATAAGTTAAAAGATTTTTTAGTCAAAAACAAAACTACTTTTGACTTTTTATAGCAGAAAAAAAGAATTTATTATCTTTTAAATTCTTATAAAATTATTCATAAAGCAAATTAAAGAATAAAAAATTGGTATAAACAACATTTTTGAAGTAAAGCATTTTTCATGAAAAACTTGTTAATTTCCATCTATAAAAAAGAATGATTCTTTTATGAGAATAGCGTGTTACATGCGGAAAAAAGTTTTATAAGCATTTTAAAGACGATATAATAAAAATTAAAGAAATGAAAAAAAAATACATAAATATATCTTAAAAATATCAAGTGTAGATAATTTTTATGTAGGTATTGGAAAGGTTTGTTTCCAAGATGAAGACTGCAAGTATATAGAGGGTGCCACGTGTCAGGAGGCTCATGTCAATCATACATCAAAGAGAATTTGCGACTGTCCACCACACATGATAATTAATATAGATAAGCAGAAATGTCTAACTATTGCAAATCTACCTTTTGACAATTGTACAGAGTCTGGCCAATGTGTTGCACGTCTTAATAACTCCGAGTGCGCAGACGGCAAATGCCACTGTCTTACAAATTTTCATTTTGCTTTGACAAATAAACGTTGCATTCCTAATAAAGGTGAGATTATGGGCTCATCTTGTTTTATAGTAATTATACTTGCTTAATAAACTATAACGTAATATCATTCTATGTAGCAGATATATCATTCAATCCTCGAAAAGAGAATAATTAAATTATTGTCGTTACTTTGTTGTATTATATTTATTAATATAATAATGCAATAATATTCTTATATATTAAATAATATTAAATCCATTTTGCGATGAATAATTCTTCATAGTATAATATTTTAATTTTTGTCAATATAAAAAAATTATTTACATAACTTTCTGTTTATCTGTAATAAAAAAGAATATGAAATTTAAAAGGTCTCACGCATAAAACAATAAATTCAATAATAATTTGCAAATTATTAAATCTATGAATTTAATATAAGTAAATTAACAATATATATATATATATATATATATATATATATATATATATATATATATTGATATCTGATAAATTTTATTTTAAATATATTTCAATCATTATTATCTTTGTTATTTATAGTATATGGAGATCTTTGTACCAAAGAAGAAGATAGCTGCTTTCAATTGGCTTTTGCAGACAGAACAAATAGTTTAATATGTTCGGATCAAAATGTATGTAAATGTCTGAAAAAGTACATTTATTTTAACGGCCTGTGTTTGTTTTCAAGTAAATTATTATTATAAATATTTGTTTTCTTAATATTAAAATTTATAAATCAATAAAATAACTATTCTTTCCAGATGCACCTCAAATAGTTTTTCAAATATCACTTATAATGATAATGATTTCATTTATCATTCGAATGTTTTAAGTGTAAGAAATCTATGAATAATGGATTTTAATATAATTTGAACAATTACTATTATCTTTTTTCATATTAAAAACCATTCATTATAATATTTCTAAACTATAATTTAATTATTTATTTCAATGGATCATTATGCACATTCTCATATCAATATGAATTATAATATAAGTACTTTAAGATAAATATTAAATGAATATTGTTATTAATTTTTCTTTGGCTATTATAATATTATTTATTTATGATCTAATTATAAATTATGAATTCCAATTAAAACAAAATATTTTAATATCGATTAAAATTAATATTAATTTATCAAAATTTATTTTCTATATTATTTAACTGTTATGTAGATCTAACAATTGAACTCAAATTAAATTTTTAAATAAATAATTTTAAATGAATTATCAATTTAAAAAATATATATAATATAAATTAAAAATCCTTGTTGATGCTAGATTATAGACTAAAAATATTGGATGAGTATTTATTTTACTAAACTAAATTATTTGATGCAATATTACAATGTTAATAATTCTAAAAATATTTATTAAAAATTTTGTATTAAACCTGCTTGAATAATATGAGTAATTTTCTATAGTTACAATAATTTATCATGTACTATTTTCAATAAGACATAATGTATATAGAGTTAAATCACAAAATTTTGAAAAAGAAGCGTTTATGTTATGTAAAATAAAAGTCTATCCTCAAACTACTTACAACATTTAAAAGGATAATTCAATTTCATTAATTTAGTTCGGAAATAAAATATTTTGAAAGTGTGCGTCTAGTCTATAATAATCGATTGTAAAATTTAATGAATTACGATTTATATAATTATTTTTATTTGAAATAATTACTTTTATTTAATTAATACTTCTTTTAAATTGGCGCTAAAAATACTACTTGTTATTTAAAAATATGAATTGCTCAGATATATTTAATTAAAATAAAAACATAAATGCTTCAAAAGATCAAGTACTGATTACAGGAAAAGTATGATATTACAAAAATATAAGTTATAATTATAAATAGAAGCTTCGATCAAGATTTGTATTAAAGAAAGTTCAGCCTAATTATAAAAAATTGTTTTTTTATTATAACTACTCATAACAATATATAAGATACTAATATTACAAAGCCTCAAAATATGTTGCACTCATTCTTAAAAATGTATTGTACATTATTCAAAATATAACTATAAAATCCGATCATTGGTTTGCCTGCAGACTTTTACAATGTAAACATCAATCGAATACAAATATATTACTTCGAACCATTGTAAGTTGAAATAGATCAATACAGACTAAATACTTAATAATACTAAAGGCTTGATACAGAATAATTGGATGATATCCACTTGTACATATTTAATGAAACAAATTTTAAAGAAGAAACAAAGCTGAAACATAAAGTTGCAATAATTAATAAAAACACATTTTGATGATGGATGAAACATACTAATAAAATTTTATTTAGCTTTATCATGAAGTTATGGTATGGATAAACAATTCAAATGATTAAATTGATTCAAGAAAAGAATTGTAAGTACTAACTAAAATAAAACTTCAAAATATACATCATAATAAAAACTTTTAAATATTTTATTATCTAAAATAAAAGCCAAAATAACTACAGTATTTTAATATATACTTACATCAATATTAATTAATATTGATAATATTACTGAATCTAAATATTATGTAAACGAAACACAATTGAATTAAACAAATATGAGAATAAATACTAACTCAATAATAAATCACTAATAGAATTATTGTCTATAATAATGCCTTCAAAAATTTACATATAATAAATATTTTAGAAAATAGCAAATAGAAGAATACTGCATATGAATGTACTACAAAAAAGCATCATATTTAAATTTCATTGTATTACTAATAAATAAGTATAAATATTAATGTATAATAACGAAAAATAATTTTTTATATAGTGTCCGAGTAAAATATATCACGTAAAACGCAAGATTTATTTTTAGAAATAAATAAATAGTAAACGTGTACGGTAATCATTAAATTTTTTAATTTTTAGGTTTAATTGTTTATGTTATAAATGTAATCGTAACATTAAGTACTGATGTAATAATTAATATTTATTTTTTAAGGATTTCTAAACAAGCATTTATTAAGTTTGTATTACACATGTACAGAGAAGACCGATTTACTAAACTAAATTGGTCATCATGTATTTAGAAAATAAGATCGATCAAAAACTGCAAGTTCGGAAGAAAATCCGAAAATTAATTTTAGATCTTGAAAAATAATTATTTTCATAAACATGAGAAACGGTAATGAAAATGGCAAGATAACAATCGTATATTAATTTTTATTTTTTTAATTTTTATAATTATAAATTTTCTGTTGATACTTGTAACTTTCTCAATTCATAGATGGCGTATAAAAAATATTCTTATTACTAACCATCATATTTTACTTACACAAGATTTCATTTCAATTATTTTTTTATTTTATTTTTTTTATTTTATGAACGAACAATTATTGTGAAGTAATTTTAAATTTATAATGTTAATATTTCGATTTAATATTCATTCATTATGGATTATAATTTTCATTATCTTTATAACCCTTTTTTAAAAATGATCATGAAATTATCATAGATATCGCAAAATTATCAATTTAAATAATTAAATCAATCAAACTCTTTCAATATTTAAAATAGTTAAATAAAATTTATATCGTAAATGACATTTTTCATTATAAGTAAGTAATTATATGAAAGAAGTACGGATTTATTAAATTAAATTACAACCATTTAACTAATTTTATTATTTTGTTTAACCTTTTTATTATAAACATGATTGATGAAATTAATATATTTTATAATTATATATAACTTATTTGAAAATATATATAATATAATTTATTTAAAAGTTATACATTTTTTAAATTGCTAAGAGACTTTTATAAACAGTAGCATTTAATTTTAAATTAAAACTTTCTTTATTAATTTATTTAAAAATAATTTTAAAGTAATATACGTATATTTTTAGTTGTATTAAAACCAATGAATTATAATCATATTTGTCAAAAAAACATGTCTATTATGCAAATTGTTATCACTCTTTTAAAAAAGAATATTTATAGTTAATACTTATAATTATATAATATTGTACTGTGATACGTAAACATATATTTACTTGAATAACGCTGTATTATATCTAGAATTAGTTTATCGAAATCGAAAAACCAATTTAGTATGATCTGCATACGATTTCTATATTAATGAAGGCACTCTAGAGGCTGCATGCTTACTGAACTGTACAAGGAAAGGAATGGACAAAATGTGTGCATGTATGTAAAAAAGAGTACTCTTAAAAATAAATAGAACTACAATTGTTTATATTTCGATGTAACAAATAAGAAAAAATTCAGAGAAACTTAAGAAACTCAGACACTTATAGCCACTTATACCCAGCCAATTATAAACTCACCCCTAGGAAGAAATTTGCCGGTACTGACAAAGGCATTACGGACTGGCTGCTGGGATTGAGATGTACTGAACCAGAGCGGATAAGATTGTCTGCCTCTTACTACGAGGCAAATCAGGCATGCCAGAAGAAACTGTATTTGCAACATCATCTCACTTACGTTTGTAGTACAAAAAATTTATACTTTCGAGAAGACGGCAACCTAATGAAGAAGGCGAAAGACCGGTGAACACTACAAATCCTAGCGCGTGGCGCAATCTCCATTTCTTGATCGAGCCTACAGTGCCTCCCCCCTTCTAATTTGCTATAGTCGCCTCATGCCCAACATGTTCGAGAGAAGAGGCCAGGAACCGTTGGATGCCCGTTCGCTGTCTTTGGCCTCCACGTATGAGTAGCGCACTTTTCTCTCCACGTACACTTAAAATTTCGAGCCATCGATTCGCAATGCATATATGTGAGTTTTGTATCTTATCTCGACTATTAGAAGAATTGTAATCTTAGATACTCTCCATAATTAAAATAATATACTAAATATTTATATTACAAGAGTAATAAAAAATATAATATATATACTAAATATAATGATTTTTCTATTAACATGTATTGTTTAATAATTAATATTTTTTATTTTCTTAAATAATTTTCTTGAATAGAAATAATAAAAGTTAAAATATGTAAAGAACGAGTAGTGGTTAAAAGAGAATTAAATAAAACTATAAAAATATGTACATTTATGTATAAAAGTGTAAGACATGCTTATTAAAATATTTTATGATATAAAACAACTAAATACCTATTTTCATTATTTCTATTATTATATTTTTCATTTTTATTAAATATTTTAAACATTTATCTATAATATAAAACATTTTATAATAATTTAACAGTCGATTTTCATTGTTGATAATTCTATCTTAGTAGATTTCCAATCAAACAAATATTTGTAATATTAAATAATTTAAAAAAAAATTTGTAATACTCAATATCTATACGTATAAACTTAAGTTTTTGTTTGTTTCAGTACATATTTAATATATAAGCCTTTAACAATACGAAATATATTGCTTTTGATATTTCAATTTCAACTTCGATCGATCAGTTATCATTGTATATTGTTCAGGAAAT
Organism: Ceratosolen corneri; assembly: GCA_030522565.1. Classification (NCBI taxonomy): domain Eukaryota; kingdom Metazoa; phylum Arthropoda; class Insecta; order Hymenoptera; family Agaonidae; genus Ceratosolen; species Ceratosolen corneri. The sequence goes on along the minus strand of JAPYYT010003258.1, from coordinate 796 downwards.
AAGTCCGAGAATACACTCTCCCAGATGGTGGGAGGGAGAGACAGATAGTGGATGTAGAGAGATAGCAGGGTAGAATAAAACAGAGGCGAAGGTGGCGTGGGTGATGCTGTAAAACGCTGTTTATTTTAACGTATTGAAATATAATGCTGTTTTAATTTTGAATTATGAATCTTGAACTATTTTAACATTTAGACATGAAAATACCGCGGTAGCTTTACGTGAATTTACAAAAATGTTGAATTTCGTAAGTTAAATTAAAGGTTGCTTATGTCCGCGCAAGCACAATATTCAGGTGTAACTTTGAATCTTACGACGCTTGGAGTGGTGTGATGTTTTATGAATTATATGTCATTGTAGTCCACACTACTGCAATATTCAGGCCGAAAATTGAATATTACCAAGCATGGACTTGTTGGTTCCTTTAGATCAACAGGGTTTACCTGCAAGCTAAGAAGGACGGCCGCCAATATCAAGTCAAGATAAAACAAGGAAAGGAGCGAGGAGGCACGAATGGAATTATCCAACGAGCTCGCACTACAACAGCAAGGTAACGCTGTTGATCTAAAGGGTCACAACAAGTCTACGCTTGGTAAGATTCAATTTACGCCTAAATATTACTGTAGTGTGGACTACATCGACATATTATTATACAACTCCTAACATCACTCCAAGCGTCGTGAGAAGCAATTTACGCCTTCCTATTGCGTCTGTTTGGAAATAAGCAACCTTTAATTAAACTCACGGAACAACACACATAATTGTAAATTAATTAAAAGATATCGCGATATTCAATTCA
>JAPYYT010003257.1:0-13604 GCA_030522565.1 Ceratosolen corneri | reverse complement strand
GCCGTCATTCTCAAAACCTCGATATTCTTGTTAAATTGTACGCCAATTACGCGGCATTAAACTCACGCGTAACCAGTGCGGCAGTGCGGGAAATCGATCTTAAAAGCGTAAACTAAGAACGTAGATTCCATTTATTAACCCCTCCGCGCCTCGCGTATTGCGTAAGTGCGGCATACAACCGATTCTTGTAACGACAATAGTGTAATTTACTGTGTAACCAAGTACTTCTTCTTCAAGCTATTTTTTGTTCAATAAATTCAAGTGTTAACCGCCTATTTTGTCTATGACTCTTTTTACCCTGCTATCTTGACCCTTCCACTATCCGTTTCTCCTCCACACATTCGTGAGGAGAGTTCACACACTCGGGTCCGCTCCCATTTCTTCTTTATCCGAGCCGCATCCCGAACAATTACAAATTAAAGAAATAAATAGTTTATTATATAAAATTAGATTTATAAAGATTTTTATTAGAATTATATCAGATTAGGTATTAGGTATTAGATTTATAATAAATAATTTATAATGAGCATACATTGCAAAGTAATTTTAAAAGAATACTATAAAATTTGTTCTTTATTCAATTTTCAAAATAGCATTAAAAAAAGTAATTAGATAATATTACAAAAATCTTTTGATTACAAATACAATTGATAATACCCACAAATCAAATATAGCTTGTATTAAAAAGGCCTAACTCTGTTAGTGTTTTAAAATACGGGAATAAAACAACGATATTGAATTAGCTTCAGGAGCGATGATTTCAATTAAATGTAGAATTTAAATAAGAAACTAAAAAAAATATTTCAAACATTTTTTAAAAATTAAATATACAATATAATAACCTTTAATTGGTTTTGGTCGACAAGTGATGTCATCATTTTTTAAACAAATACGATCAGAATAAAAATGGAAACATTTTAAATGATCATGATTGCCTTCGTTATCACTATCGATCAATTTGTCTTTAGATTTTAAATCAATTTCAGATAGTGGTATTTCTTCACAAATAACCATTTGATCTTCATCAGAACCATTTGTTTCTTCAGCTTGTTTTGAGTCAGATTCAATTTGATCAATTTCTTTTGAAAAATCTTGGCTATGATGTGAATTAAATTGAACCATCTGTAAAACGTTGTAATTATTAATTAGATTTGAACAGTAATTTAGGTAAATATTTGAATACAGAAATTAAAATATTTTAACAATTTATTTAAACAAAAAAATTACATTGTATAAGAAAGAATATTGAAGATAGTATTTGAGAATATTGAAGATAAAAAAGAATATTAAGAATATAGAATATTGTATAATTAGAATTATCTGAGCTTTCTTATGTATCATAAAATTATTGATTTTAAAATGTTTTATTATATTCTATCAAAACATAATATAAAATATTTATCGATCTACTTCTATGTTTAATACTTTCATTTTCATGATTTAACTGTTGTTCGGGTATTAATCCAAGGTCATATGAGGGAGAGGCCCACAGTGGAGGCGGGGTAACAGGTAAAATAAAACAAAGCCGAAGATGGCGCGTAATGCTCTAAAACGGTGTTTATTTTAAAGTTTGGAAATATAATGTTGTATCTAGATGATATAGTAAATATATAATGTTACTGTAATTTTGAATTATAACCCCTAACCTATCTTAATATTCAAGCCTTAATTAAATACCGCGCTAGTTTCGAAGTAAATTTAAGAAATGTGTTGAGTTCTGTGAGTTTAATTAAATGTAGCTTATTTTAACACGCATATAATGTTCAGGCGTAAACTGAATATCACAACGTTTGGAATGGTGTTACGTATTTATGAGTTATATGTCGTTGTCGTCGTCGTTGTATTGTTGTAGATTAACAAGGTTTACGTACAAATCGATATCACTACTTGCTAGATATTAGTGTTGAATCAAGTACAGGTTTATGCTACGGGCAATTGATGAGTTGCGCATCAGTAGTAGCTTCCTTGATTACACTGCTCGTACATGCAGCTGCATTTTGTGTTTTAATCGCGTCTAGCGAAAAGCGCAATCCAGAGCACTTGTTTTCCTATCAGCGCGCGAGTTTAAACCTTGTTATTTTATTACATACACTGAGTTTCTGAGAAACTATTCATATTACACAACTGTGTATTGAGAGATTGCAAATTAATAGGCTTCTAAATGATTAAAAAAGATTCTGCAGGTTCTGTCGTGGCATGATGACGATGCAATATTTAAAGTCTTCATTCCACTTCTAACGGAGGAGGGGGGTCCTTGTTCATATATGTTAACGATATATAAACGACAGTGGGAAGTTTCTGCGATCGGTTGACAATTAATTATTCATCTGTCATTGGTGCCCTTTGACAGGTAGTGTCAACGCCCTTTTAGGCTATGGAGGTGTCAAAGCGCCTCGGACCGCTTATAAACCAACGCTTCGACGTGTGGCTTGGCTTGTTTAGACTTTTCAAAATATGCATCTATTTGGTGTGAAAACAAATTGTGATAAATTTGGTAACTGTGTGCCGGTTGTTAGAAAATTGTAGATTATTGTAATTTAATTATACTACACGCGCCTTGCAATGCACGTGAGGGTCATATTGACAATCATCGTTCTTTCGAGTACAATTTTGGGGAAGACATCTGGCAATCATAAACATAAGAAATATTCAAAACAGTTTTCAAGCAAGAGAGTATTATGTAATGACTTTCCAAACTCTATTATGCTCTCGGACAGCTGTTGTTCGAGATTCCGTTCGTCATCGGAACTTTCTCAATTAATATTCCTCTGTTTAGGAACTGTGTCTAGTGCTAATGTATTATAATACACAAAACCGTATAAATAGTGATCTTATTTACATATCATCACCCGATTCAAGGACTCATATACATAGCTATAAGAACCTTGTCGACTATGTATTTGATCTCCCCTTCTGTCTTTCTCTAAACTCTCCTAACAATAGAAATTTAAATACTTAAACTAACCAATTATATCTAAGATACATAAGAGATAATAAAAAATCAATATCTGATTTTACCCCTCTCCACAGAAATATGACAGGGACACCTAAAACATAAATACAACCGCACGCAAATTGCGAGTTACTTACGACGACCACTTGACCCTTAAAACTAGCTAGTATACATTTCGATCCGAGACTGTAGTCCATATTCTGATTTATAATTAACAGTTGATTGTTGTTACATTAAGTATTTCGTCTACTCAAGTTCGGTTCCCGTTAAGGATTCACGACGTTTAGTACTTAAGCATCTACAGAATCGTGTAAATATATGGTTCTTTGCTATTCATTATTTCCACGTATTTACATACTTGTAAAACACAAGCCATCCGTTAACACCGCAACAGGCGCCACTCTACCGATAAAAATCTCACTAATCACTACCCATAAGCAATGTACATATAATTAAGTACTTTCGCTTACTAAGATTATATTTTCCCAACTGCAGTCACCCACTCCTCCTGTTTGTATGTTGAAATCAGTATACAAACAATTGCTGCATCAGTCAGAGATAACTCCTCCCTTCATAACATCTAAACGGTAATCAATTTCCAACTGATTACCTCAGTCCCATCCTCATACCTTCTTGATTGCCATGTATCTTATACTTTCTTTCATAAATTACAACTTGATCCATTCCACCTGTTTTCAACATCTCTTTTCAATATTTATGCAATGAAATACTTAAACGCACAAATAACTCCGAAGATTAATTTTTTTTAAATCTATTTCTGTGCGCCTTTTTCCACTATCTGTCAATATCCAATCGCAAGTTGGAGAGAGAATTTACACATGGGTTAAATATGGGGCATATTATTTGAAATTCAGATAATTAAAAGGATCAGCTAAATTTATATTAATACAAAATTCAATGAAATAATATTCAATTGAGATAATACATTCTAATATATTTTTTAGTACTTTCTAAAGCTTCACTAATAATGTTTTTAGATAAATGTTGCCTTAAATAGAAACAAGCCACGATTCAACGGTCGTACAACATCGCAATCCACAGCACGACAGTTGAAAGCGGAACAACAAATACTTGCCACCATCCCCTTCTATGAGCATTAAAACTATTTTCCAAGAGTGCTAATGACAATATAATGATTAGAGCTATCTCCCAATCACCGAAATTTCCCACTCTCATTGGTACCAAAGATGACCTCTTTTGTACGAGCTGGGTGATCTTAAATTAGATTGCACTCGCATTACACCTCAGAATCTGTCTCATAAAAAGTCTCCAAACTTAGTAATACAAATCAGTGACTTAAAGAGTTTTTAAAAAATTAATGATCGGCTCCATTACATAGAAGCTTCAACTCGACGCTGATGCAAATACTACAACATTTGCTGGAAATCGTTACAAGCTAAATTACAAGGCGTTTAATTTACGACTGAAAGTTGCATCTATTCTCAGTGTGCATTAGCTTATACGAAACCGGTTTAAGCGGCCAAAAGACCAACGTATCTATCAGGCAAGTAACACCTATAAAATTTATATAATATAATAAATATTCAAGTATATAGCAGAGAAATTATAATTAATAGAATCATTCCAAGCTCTCTTTTATTCAATTCAAGAAAACAATAGGATTATATCTTAAAATATATTACGAATAAAGACATTTTACAATAATACATACGACTTTAACTTCATTTTTTTCATCCTGCTATCTCTTCGTTTCCACTATCTGTCTCTCCTAATTCCCCAACATGAACCATGTACAAAGCATTAAAAATAAAATAGTTTCATTAATTATTATGAGTACCATAAATATAGTATTATTTAAAAAAACTACAGTGCACATGATGGTCATTCTGACCACCATCGTCGATCTTTTGAGTGCAATGCTAGGAAAACTTGATCGTTTCAAATTACTGTCAACGCGAAAATATATATGAAATATTATCGAAACATTCGTTAGCTCTTTTGGGGCATCTGGTAATATACACTATACAACAATATACAAAACAATATACAAAAAGAAAACATTACAATTCAAAATTTGTATTATTATTAAAATACAATATTATTAATTTAAATACATCAGCACCTGTTCGGGAATTAAGCCCGAGAAAACACTCGCCCAGGTGGAGGGAGGGAGAGGCGGATAGCGGAGAAAGAGAGATAGCAGGGTAGAATGAAACAAAGGCAAATTGGCGTGGGTAATACTGTAGAATGGTGTTTATTTTAACGTATTAAAATATAATGCTGATGAATTACAAATCTTGAACTATCTTGACATTCAGACATGAATTGAACACCGTAGCTTGATACAGTGATAACTTGATACTACCATAGCTTGACGTGAATTTACAAATATGTTGGGTTCCGTGGGTTTAATTAAAGGTTGCTTATTCCCAAACGGACGCAATAGTCAGGCATGACTGATTCTTACGACACTTCGAGTGATGTTATGTTTTATGAATTGTATGTCCTTGTAGTCGACACTACAGCAATATTCAGGCGTAAATTGAACCTTATCAAGCATGGACATGTTGTGTCCTTTAAGATCAACAGGGTTTACTTGCTGGTCTATGTGTGAGCTCAATGGATAATTCCGCTCGTGCTTTTTCGCACCTTTCCTTGTGTGGCGCGATTGAGTATTGGCGATTGTCCCTTCTTTGGTCGCGTTGAGGTTGTAGCACAGTCCAGAGCTCGTTGCTTTCCTCACAGTGCGTGCCTTGAACTTCCTTGAACCTTGATACCTTATTTGTGCACTGATCGCTGAGAAGCTTCTCACTATTCATAACCTTGTATTAAAAGATTACAGGTCAATGAATCAACACTATGATTCTGAAAACCAAAGTGGAATTGGCCGTGGCGCCTGAAGCCGCGGTACTTAAACTCTTCACCCCGCTCCTTGCGGGGGAGGACTTTTCTCGGACATCGATGAGAGTGGGAAATTTCGGTGATTGGTTGATAACTAATTATTCAGTTGTCATTGGTGGCCTTTGACAGATGGTGTTACCGCCCCATTAGTCGGTGGAGGCATCGAAGCGGCAGTCGGATCGATGCGTAAACCTTGTCCCGACGTTTCGGCTCATGACGTCACTAGATGTTTAAACTATAATAAAATATGCATCTATATTGTGATAAATTGCTCGTACGATATTTGGTAACTGTGCGTTAATTCCTAGAAGGTTTTGTCCGTTATTTTATGACACGCGCCTTGTAGTGCACATGATGGTTATACCGACCGTTTCAAATCACTGTCAACTCAAAAATATATATATGAAATATTATTTCAAAATTCGTTGCTGTTTGGGGACATCTGGCAATCATAAATATAAAAAACATTCTAAGCAAAAAAGTAAAGAAATAATATTATTTAGGGATCCTCTTTTTTCTATTCGGTTCTTCGAATAGTACCAAATACCGAAGATATTTAGAAATATGTTTGTGAAATATTTCTTTCGGTTTTTTCAATTACAAAATGATGTGAAAGAAGCAATCTTATAATTTTTTACATAGATATATGGTCAAGTCCATTTGTAATTCTTAACGTTTAATTTCAACGATCATTTTATACATTAACCGTCAAAATTTTGTAACACATATACGGCGTGTCGGTAAAGTTTTAAAACTGATCTCATAAAAACAAAACGGTTTATTGTATAAAATAAAATCTTTTTTCGGGTTATTGAAAATATGCTCCTTGCTCATTTATACATGTTTAGAAATGATTGTAAAATAATCGGAAGCAATCGAAACTCATTTTCCGTTAGGCATTTTAGTGCCTCTGTCACGGTGCTTTGAATGTCTTCTATCGAATCAAAATGGTGATCTTTCAGTTTCATTTTGAGTTTCGGGAATAGCCAGAAGTCTGCTGGATCCAAATCCGGTGAATAAACTGGGTGTTACCGTATAACCAAGCTCTTTTTGGCTAAAAATTCTTTAACAATTTTGCATCTGTGTGTAGGAAAATTGTCATGCAACAACATGCAGGCCTTATATTTGGGCCTTAACGGCTTTATATCAAACACTGAAATAATACAGACTATTGATTTAAGAATGATGCAAGGAGAATCTAACAAAATTGTAAGCACGGTTTTGACTCCGTTCTTTTGCACGCGACATTTCTTTGGTTTTGGATCATCCACATCCAGCCATTCGGCAGTTTCAATCTTGGTCGGCGGCTCATATTCGAAATACCAACTTGACGTCTTTATGGATGTCTTTGAAAGGAACATGACGTCTTTATCATCTGTTTCTTTCATGTCGATGCAGTGCTCGACTCTCACCACCTGCTAATCGTCAGTGAGAAGGCGGAGAATAAAATGGGCGCAAATCTTTCTCCTCTGAATCTTTTACCAAAATTTAGTGTACGGTATCCTTAGATACCCCAATCACATCCCTTAATAATCGAATCGATAAACACCGATTAGTTTTAAGATTTCGGCCACTTTTCTGTCATTATCGCAACGCCCTTCTTTTGGACGTCCTGACCGAAAATCATCCTCAATTTCTTCTTGGCCATCTTTGAAGAATGCATACCATCGGAAAATAATAGCACAAGACAAAGTTTTCTTTTTATGTGCTTCTTGTATCAGTTCAAAAGCTTCTGTGGCAATTTTTCCAAGCTTGATGTTTGTGCGAATTTCGAATCCATGATGACGTAATAAAAGCTGATTTAGCAAAAGTGAGATTGTAAGCAGAGTATATACACTATAAATGTAAAGTTTCCCAGGGTGATTTTTGTTTACCTATTTTATACAATTTTCTGATTCCAAAGGGCACTAACTATGCAAAGTATTTGAAAAAAAAATAAAATATAAGAATATTAAAATTATAAGCATATAATTTTATAGTAACGTTTTAAATTAATAAAATATATAACTATGTTTTATTATATAGATTTATTAATTGTAGAAATCAAAATTGTAACAAACTCTTTATTTATTATATTAATAATTTTTTAATAGTAAACACGAAGACGAATGCATAAGCTCAAACATTTATATTATAAATAGATTTATTAAAAAATAATTATTATTAATTTAGGTTTACTCTCTAATGTTTATAGATTATATATTGATTTACAAAATTAATGTCTGAATATGATTCATAAAATAAAATTTTTTAAATTTATAACTTACTTCTATAATTTCTTTTTCGTCAGAAATTTTATTTGATACAGTTCGAGATTCTTCGATTATTTTTGGAGTAAACGAGATATCATCAGATATTGATATATCGGGCTCTTCTCCACTGCTATTCAGCTTTCCACGTATTTCGTGCAATTTATTATTTGTTGAAGACTTCCGTCTATCTTTGCTGCACCATTTCCAATCGGGATGAGCTTTAAAATGGGCTTCCTTAACTTCAGATGCTAAATCATGATATTTTTGTTTTTCCTCATGCCCTAAAGCATACCACCATTCGCCTAAAATTTTAGACACTGTTCTATTATCTTGATTAGGATGTCTTTGATGTACAACAGCTCGGTGTCTCTTTGAAAATATCATAAAAGCATTCATTGGACGACGTATTCTATCTTTTATCTAAATAGAAAAATTTACGTAAAATTAGGTTATATTATTATTTAATTAAGTTTAATTGCAGTATTACAGTATTATGAATAATAAAATAAGACACTCATTATTTTGGAATAACTGAAATTATGTTTATATACAGAATATTTGTTTTAATCAAATATTTGAATATTTAAAGCAATATATTTCAATAGGCATAACTAAAATTTTAATAAATTCTACAATAAAAATAATAAATAGATTAGAATAATAAATAAATAAGATAGAATAAATAATAAATGGGATAGAAAATCAGTGACAAATGTAAAATATTTTTAGATTATAATTGACTTTATTCTTCAGTACTATTGTTTCAGAGGATTTTGAAGACTACTTAAATGTTTTTATGTTTCATATAGTATAATTTTTTTTAAAATTTGGAAATATATATTGATTACTTATTTTACATTATTTGACACCAATGAATTAAGAATATTTAAAAGAAATAATAAGCTAATGAGAAAATATATGAATAGAAATTTAAAAAAATATTTAATTCTTTAAATTTTATTAATAACTTAATGAAGCTATTTTTTAATTTGTTTATAACACTATTGATTTTATTAAGCACGGGTGCTATTAACTGAGCGGCATTTATTGATAGACTAAGAATTACTTTTATTGATTAATATAAAAAAATGTTGAATAATTACAGAATATAGTTGAACATTAAGTGTGCTGAGTTAGACTGTTTTCCATTGATCCGATTTTTCATTAGCTATTAATAATATCAATAATATTTAGATAATAGATTTTAATTTAACCAAAAACAAATAATAATTAGCAGAAAACAAAATAAGAAAGTAGTAACGGTCTCTATATTCGAACTAGCAGCTTGAATGCCTTTGTAACTGACTTATATTTGCACTAATCCCTTTTTCGAAGATAATGTTTTTGGTGTGAATATATTACTGCTATTAGAGCAAGAGTATAATTATTAGAATAGTGTAAATATTCTAAGAAACAAACCGATAGGTAAACAAGCTTCAAAACAATACATTTTTGAGCGAGCTGTGTTATGAAATAAAAATATGAGAACTGGGGTAGGATGAGTGCTTGTCACGCTGCCAAATGTTTTGCGTGGCTTGCTTTGCTGTACGATAGTTGAAGTATTGTTTATTGTTGACTGTTTTTCGGCCCGAATCCGTACGGTATAAAAAAAATTGGAGAAAGCTGCCTACGCTTTAAATTCTTTGATTCTTTATGGCGTTATTGATTTTGCTAGTTTTTACGTTATAAGACAAGTGATAATCAATTTGACCATCAGGATATTTTCGAGGTTCTACTCCTGCTAAACAGAGCCGTAAAAGGTCATCTAACTACTAAAATGGTATGCTTTATTTTTAACGTTGTACTTGTAAGTACTTGCGATTCATCTGGCGATTATAAAGATGCTAGAGGTTCTAATAAATTTTCAAAGAATGGGGTATTATTAAAAAACGTTCGAGCTTCCCATGGAATCTCAAACATAAATATACTCAATTTATTAATATTTCTCAGTTTATTATTAAATTTTAAAAAGTAAATCAAACTTTAATGAAAAGATGATAGAAACTAATTAATTTATCTAAACATAGAACAGTAGCTTCTCAATAAATAATTATTAAAAGATAGAAAACCTGCAAGTATTTAATTTATAAATATATAAAAAAATTAAAAATAAATAAAATTATTATTATATTATTTAATAAATAAATTATAACCCAGTTTAAAGTTGGTTTCATATTTAGTAAATTTTAGAATAATTTTTAATTTGTTTTAACAATCTATTAGGCTTTCTTTGAATTTATTAAATTTAATAAAAATACTGATAATTGCAAAATACAAGATCCATTTATTTATGAGATTATCGAAATATAATAATGTTCGAAATTCGAAACTCAATAATACTTCTTTGGAAAATTCGTTAGAAATTTTAACATATTTATGATTGCCACACACAAACAAAGTAAAATCAACATAGCTATAAATATTCAAGAAACAACATGAGTGCTGAATAATCTTCGTGGTTTACTCGCGCCTTCTCACAAAAATAACGAGCAAGATTTATACTTTGTTATATTATATATATACTTATTATACAGCAGAGATTATCGACGCAATATTAAAACTGAGCGGGAGTGTGGGGTTGAGCTTTTAATATTTACATTTTGTATTAGAATACCATGAATGTTATAAGAAACATAAGGATAAGTAGACAAGGCTTCAGAATAATGCAGTTATTGAGCGAGCTCCGTGATTAGATAAAGAAGGTCGCGATTCTAGGGACAGTCATGAGAGATTTGTTGACGAAATCTCGAACACAGTGAAATAGATGGAAGTAGAAGTAAAGCAATAGAAAGTTGCAGTATTAAAATTTCATAATTATGTTCTATAATGTTGTTACTAGTTATGCTTATTGTATCATCGTTTTTTTCCTATTCTTTTTCCCAGAATTTTGTTTTTTAATGTTATTTTTCTATTTCCTATGAGTTGCATGCATCATCTTATAGCTACTCTAAAAACTACTTATTCAAATTAGTGATGGATAAGATATGTAAATTATTATTTTATATTTTATTTATTGATGTGGATTCAGGCAACAATTTATTTGAATGGTTTCGAAAAACTCTAAATTTCACTATATCAGGAAGTTCAAAATGCGTTGTTCTTATGATAAAAATTATATCAATGATCTTCACTTTCAATTATTTAAAATGATTGATATTGATAAATTTGAAATCAAATTTAATAAATAATTGATATATACTTTATTATAGTGTACTATAATCCGTATTTAATTATTCTCCATTAATAATTAATTATGTCAAAAAATAAAATTTGATGAACATATCAAATTATGTTTTAATCTACTATATTAGTGAAAATAAGTAACGTAATTTACATTACGCAACGTGAAAATAAATTTAAAGTTAAACAAATTCGACAATAAAATTTGCAAAGTTGGTATTTTTTAAACATACAAGTTATATAAATACTTCATATAGTAAATGATAGATATCCAAAAACTTTTACTATATCATATTTTAAAATGTTATTTCATCGTAATGAAGGTAGATAATATTAGAAAATTATGATCAAGAAGTAATCAGTTATGTAATCATAAAATCAACTATGAAGAGTATAAAAACCTTAAAATACATTTTTAAATTGTATAGTGCCACACATTTTGGCAATTGTCTTCATAATTCTACAAAAGTGTAATAATATAACTTTTAAATATTAGAATTTAGAGATAAAACAGTTATTTCTTCTTTAATAATTTAATTTAAATAATCATTTTTGAAACCATTTTCCTTTACTCTTAAGAACTATAAATTAACTGAAACCTAAATTTATTAAACAAAATAATATAATATATTAAAATAAATATAATATATTAAAGTAATACAACTTTTGAGGAAAATTTTGTTTGGGGGTGTGCTAATAAATATCCATAGAAAAATGGAACTATATTAAATTAAATTTTTCACATTTTCACTTAATACTTAATATATATAAAGTACTTAATATATATTTAATATAAATTTATAATTTAATATAAATTTAATATAAATAATATAAGTATAAACACTAAATACTTAATATACAATTCCATGTAAAAATAAAATTCACCAAATATAGATTTTAGATCATTATTAATTAATCTGTAAGGTTTATTGCTCCTACAAGATTATTAAGTTTTAGTCATTATAAAGTTAATCTTATAAAGTTAATTAAATTATTACTACTAGTATAAAAATTAAATCCGATACCATTTTAAATATTATTACGATACATTACGTTACATTAACGAACTTTACGTTAGAATCTTAAAAAAATTATGTATAAAAACATAAAATATATAAAGAAATGCCAAATACAGAAAATTATATAGAATCAAAGTTCACTTATTAAAAATAAAATGAAAAAAAGAATAACATTTAATCTAAAAAAAAGTAATATAACTTTCAACATTTTAATCTTGTTCAGATTTATAATGAAAAAAAAAGTTTTGTGTTTATAAGCTAAGCAACATCTTATTAAACATTTTTTTTTAATATATTATATTATTTATTATTTTTTATTTATTATATTATAATGGTATTATTTTGATTATTAATACTATTTTTTCTATTATGTTCGGTATACAATTCATATTATTTTAACAAAAATTTTTTAAACTTTTAAGAATTAGAATATTTTACATATTCTACATCCAGAAAAAAGTATATAATATATAATAAGTACATTATGATTCATCAATCAATTTCAAATCGAAAGTTTTACATTTGAGACTTTATTAAATTTGAAATATTAACACTTGACAATATATATGTATATAAAAAAAATTTTGTTAAGCAAATAAAGATTCAGTAGATTTACAAACTCATTTTGAAATATATCAATTTTCAAAATATGAAATTTATATTTTCTTAACTAAAACAATTTTTAATATAAAATAAACATGTTTATAATTGATTGGTTTCATTATTTTTGTTAAAAGTTTTATTACTAAATTGGTTGTGCATTAAAATACATTCATTCATTTTAATGTATTGAATTTATAAATACTAATAATACAAAAATAAATAAATTTATTTTAAATATACAGATATAATATGAGATAGAATTACGTAAAATATTTTCACTAATCTTAGCGTGACTATGGTATCAATTTATTATTGATGATGAGATTCATTCAATTCAAATAGTTATTTTCGTTAAAATTTTTATGACATTCAAAACAGTTTATATTACTCAAATATCTTTTAATATATACATAATTTCTTATACATTGAGGATAATTTCTAATCTTTAGGCTACTCGATTTTATTTTTGGACTGAATTTTCAAACAAACAGTACGGTAAAATAATGATAATAAAACAATTCAATCTATATTGATTACTGCTCATTAAAATAATTGATCAATCATCCTGTTCAAGATTCCGACCGACCATCGGATCTTTCTCAGCCTTCTCAAATGGGTCACGACGTAGTATAAATTATAATTGATATTAAAACTAATTCTTATTACTCGATCGTCTTATATTACATAGCATTCGTTGCGTGATGCGATAAGACG
>JAPYYT010003256.1:0-13605 GCA_030522565.1 Ceratosolen corneri | reverse complement strand
CCCAAATTCTATTTCTTGCGCTCGGTGTTTACTTAAGACGTTTTGTAGCAATCATGTGTCTATACCTAGGAGGACTTGTCCCTTACTTTTTGCTAGACTGATCTTGCAAGACAATTTTTGAATATATGAATTATGAATTACTAAAGTATAAAATTTTAAATTTAATATTTAGAAAATATTTAGATTGAATATCTATAAAATAAGAATCTTATCTATTTAAATAAATCTCTTTAGATTGGATAAAATCTTGATATTCTTTTTAGCCTAGAAAACTTAAATATTAATAGTTAGATATATTAAAAGAATGAAATTTTAATACATACATAAAATTTTTTTTTATGAAAATAAAAGAATGTTTTTATCTATGATATTTAAAATCTTTTTAAAATAAAAAATTGATAATTATTAAATGCTTTTATTACTAGACATTATACTATCTTAATTATTATATCAGATGGTGTTAAATTCTTATTCTTATACATGTTTTCATATCAAATAAAATATTGAGCGGCCTAATGTTTGAATATTGTCAAGTTATTTTTACCTTTAAAACTTAGTGATTATGGATGTATATTTATATGAAGAAAGGATTTATATTAATAAAAGTAATTTCATTATTATAGAACAGTAAATTATTTTTAAAAAATTAAAAATTTGCTGTTACTTGCTTTGTTAAAGAAAAGACAGTCATGAGAAACTTTTTTCGTACGAGCTCTAAATACATAAAAAACAATACAAATATTTTGTTAATTTACATTACCGAAAGTTTATGCGTACGACAAAATACTAATTTAAATTTCGAATACCATACATTTAAAAGATTTTATAATTCATGTGGATAGAGATGTGTATGTAATTATACAAAATATTTAATGTTTACTTCATATAAATGTGTTCAAATTAGTCTAAAACTTATTACACTACGGAAAGTATTTGAATTTGTAATAATAAAAATAAATAGCATATACAAATAATTCTCTTTACATTCTATCTACTACAATTTTTAAATTATATGGTCTACATTTTTTACATTCAAAACTTTTACGCAAATTTTCAAACATTTACATTGGAATTTTTCAAACATGAGAGCGTCCATCTTTTTTCCCCTTCCAAACATTAAAAAGAAATTCATGATAAAGCTGATTACATTTGATTTTGATCTTATCATCAGTTGAATCTTAACGGCGTAAAGAAGAAGTTCGATTGCTAATTAAAATAGTTTATCGGCGCGTTTAACTAATTTATCCATTCTCTTCTTTAAGTGTAAACAAAAAGACAAGTCACAATTACGAGATGCTCAATTCGAAAATTGTGATTTCTGGAATATCTGGACGTTTTCCAAATTCAGATAATTTTAACGAATTAAAATATAACTTACTAAATAGTATTGACTGCACTACAGTTGATCACAAAATATTTAATTATGGTAATATTTTATTATGAATTTAAACTCAAAGAAGGCAACTTATTTTCATCGTCTAATAATAATGTACCGAGTATGAAAGAATTTCACAAAATATTAATGGGCATTTTTTAATAATTAACAATTTATATATAAATTTAATGTAAAATATTATTAATAGTTAAAAAGATTAGTTATTAAATTTATAAAATCAATATTTTGGAAATATATCTGAGTCCATATGAGTAAGATGTATCGTATGAAATTAGTACTTATATTTAATTTTGTTTTTATATAATTTTAGAATTAAAAAGCCGGTATATGTACTATTTTTTACATTTTTTATATAAATAAAATGTTCAATATTAAGATTATAATTTTTAAAGTAAACAGTTTGGAAATTATGAATTTTCCAAATGTAGATAACTTCAGTGAATTGAAAAATTATATAATTTTCAATCGTATAAATAAGATTGTAGATAGAAATAATTTTGGTTTTATTTTAATATATGGTTTTTATATATGCGTTTTTATTACATTGTTATACAAATAGAATATTTTTCAAATTATAATGTTTAATTTATGTAAAAAATGAATAATTGTAGTCCAAAATGCAAAAATATATATATATTGTAGAAAAAATGATATGATATATTGTGTTGATAAGCGGAGGAAAATAGTAAATGGTATTCAAATGTAAGTTTATTCATTATACTATTATTGTTATTGAAATAACTTCAAATTTGTTTATTATACATGGTTTCACAAACATATTTATGTAGATTTATGCAATATATATAAATTAACTTCTTCATTTTTAAAATAAAATTATTTACAATTCAGCAGTTTAAAAATAAAATATATTATTTAATAATATATCGAAGTGTAATTATATGTTTGAAGTTTTAATTGTATGATAAATTCATTATAAATAAGGAATTTTAAATAAACGATTTTTATTAAAATTCTTTGAAATAAAAATACATATAATTCATGGGATTTATTTTTATTATGTTAATAATCTTGTATCTAGTAGATGTATTATATATATAGTATATTTGCAGTAAAATATATGTAGTAGAAATATGTTGTATTTTATATGTAGTAAATTAGTGTATTACGTAAAAAGATTAATTTTCATATCTCAATATGTAAAGGATAAAGTAAAAAGTGCTAACCGGTAATATTTATATATTTATTATGATTTTTACATTGAATGTTTAATATAATATACAAAAATAAAATATTTGTTATTTTATAGTTTTTAATTTAATTATAGTAAATTATGTAACTTTAATTTTAAATTTATATAATTTATACTCACTGTAATCTTATATACTATTTGCGTTAATAGTTCAACTATGTAAGTTTTCTAATTTTAAATCACCTTAACTTTGTAAAAGTGAATTTGTAGAAATCCGTTTAAAAAGTAAATACTCGTATATAAAATTTCAATAACAATATTTAAAAGTATGTACTATATAACATTTTAAAACTCCTTCTAGCAGTATAATTAGTAAACTAAGATTTGAAACAAGAACAAATAAAATACTTAATAATTTATTAATATTTACAATTGCTCACATTCATATCATAAAATATCATCTTATCGTATTTTCAAAAAATAAATGTAGACAAATATTAATAAATATATTTTATTTTGTTTTGTTAGTAGAGATTTAAAAAAATTCCAATACAAGCATTTCAAAATAAAAGTAAAAATTCTAATTGAAATATTTGAAACTAAGAGCAACAATTTCAATCGGGGCATTTAAAAAACCGAGCAAAAATTCAAACATTTAAAAATAAGAGAATTTATTTATTAATAATGAAAATATATTATTCGATATTCATCCATCAAAGGTTTTCGATTTCGAATACTTGTCCTTCAAAATCTGTAATTATGATAAAATTCTAAAATATTAAAAAACTTTTATCTAAATTTAAATGTTATTATTATATACATAATTTTTACGAAAGTGAATATAATTTATTTAATATAGAAAAACTAAGAACAAACAGTATAATTAAAATTTTGAGAAAAATTCGTATATTAAATTTTTTGTTTCAAAATTTCATTATTTTATATGCATTGTATTTCTAAACTGTATATACAATTTAACAAAAGGCTATTTTCAAATACATATATATATTTTAAATAATATATTTTTGTTAATTTTTGTTATTTTTGTTTAATTTGTTTTATATTTTAATATATTTCATAAAATATTTTTTTAATTCCTATTGGATAATTATGCCAAACCAAGTAACAACTATGCAAAACAGTGAACCTTAAAAAACAATTGATAATAAATATTTTATACGAAAATAATATGAATATAATATTTATACATTTTACAAAGTTTTTTAGTGTTTTAATATATATATATATATTTATTATATTTAGAAAATATTAAATAATAATTTTTTAATTTTTTGATATTCTTGAATAAATATTTAATCGTGGGATTAAATATTTTTAATACTAAATTTAAAATATTAAATCATTAAATTATAAATTAAAAAATTGAAAAAAAATTAAACATTAAATTAAACATTAAATCGTTAAATTCAACTTTAAATTGTTAAATTAAATATTAAATCCTTAAATTAAATGAAGTTTTTCATTTTCATCAATATTATAACTTGAACGTTAGACATATTGTATTACTATTTGTAATACTCATGTATAAATAAAAATATTTTGATAATAATAAAATACTTAAAAAATATAATTTAAATATTAAACAAATTTTTATACTGATTAAAAAAGTTATATTCATTTAAATTAATTTAAGATAATTTATAGATATATATATAATATATATGTATATATATTAGATTCACCAAATATTCCGACGCGAATTGGAAAATGCAGTGATTTTCATAAATTTGATAATATTTTTTTTGGAATTCATGATAAATTAAGTAATATTATGGATCCTTTATCAAGAATATTACTGGAACATAGTTTTGAAGCAATAATGGATGCTGGTATTAACCCTCGAAGTCTAAAAGGCCAAAAAATAGGGGTCTTTGTAGGTACGAATATTTCAGAAACAGACAAAAATTGGTTTATATGCAAACAAAAGGTAAATATTTAATCATATTTTATATATAATAAATTATATAATGAAAACTATGATTATTCAAATAACTAATAATTAAAAAATATATACGTAGTTTTACATATTTTAAGTAAAAGTAAAATTAATTGAATGGAGTTCTAAGAATAATTGGACCATTAATTTGGTGATCAATAGTAATTATGTTATTAGTTATTTAAATTAAAGAACCTAATAAAATTAATTGTAGAAAGTGTATGCATTCCATGAAAATACAAGTGGAAATAAATTAATAATTGAAAAAGTTGTAAATTGTAAATAAAAAAGTTTGTAAATTAATAAAACTTGGGCTGTGATTTTGTCATTTGGTACAATTTTAAAGAACCAATATTTATATTTTTCTTAATAAGGGTTGTAATTTTGAATTCATAGAGTTTAAAATAATGGCAAAGAATTTTGAAAAATACTAAAAATATACGGAGAGTAACTTTAATATGAAAGCAAAATCATTGAGAAAAATAATAAAAATTTTTAAATATATTGAAATCGAATATTTAATTACATAATTAATTCAGTGTAAGTACTTACGTTTTCTATATAAATTATTATTGCATAACAATACTCAAAAAGCACAATTTAATTATTATATTTATACGTATAATATATTACATATACATTCATTTCTCTTGCTGTGCTAGGTTTAAAATCATTAATTAATGTAATTATAAACTTTTCTGTTTAATATATAATACGAATATATTACAAACCATGTGAATTTTTCATTAATTTATTGATACAATATTGAAAGTTGATAATATATTTTAAACTGATACCGGTTCTAGTAACTCAAAAATGAATTTGCAGATATTTGTTATATTATAATGTAATTATTTATCTTATTCATCGAAATATATAGCTTTAAAAAATACATATTACTACTATTTAAAAGTTATCATGGTTAAATTTATTTACAATATTGGATCATAAATATTAAGTTATACAATCGATTTTTGAAATATGATAGTAAATCAAAGAGGTGTATAATGTTGCGCATATAATACA
This sequence comes from Ceratosolen corneri, assembly GCA_030522565.1. NCBI lineage: Eukaryota > Metazoa > Arthropoda > Insecta > Hymenoptera > Agaonidae > Ceratosolen > Ceratosolen corneri. Next base: position 8,076 of record JAPYYT010003256.1, on the reverse strand, counting down.
ATAAATAGTTAGTTAGAAAAAACCGTCAGCAAAGGTAATAGATATGTATTCATTGTATACATTATACGTTAACAAAATCAAGCTCTTAACACTAGTCAGATAACACTAGTCTTTTAACGATCTTTTATTCCTTTGCAAAAAAATGTTTATGAAATTGATTATAACCATAAAGATTCTTCAAACAAATATATCTTAATTTCTAATTTTATAGTTGTACTATTTTTGTATTTCCAAAGTGATGTAATTATAATATGATTGAATCATCTATTTTAAACATTTTTTTACGTTGTAGAAAATAAAAAAATTATCGATATCTGATCTATATTATTTAGAAATTTATTTGTATTATTATTTTTAATGTTTATAATTTATTTGTTTTCAAACATTTTACCAATATATCAATTGTTAATAAAATTAAAATAAGAGCAATATACAGAAGATAAAAGAGGATTATTTAATTTTACAGCGTAATAACTTTTCAATCATCGGATGTAGCAAAGCGATGATTCCAAATCGTATATCTTTCTTTTTGGGTATTGTTGGACACAGTATTCACATAGATAATGCATGTATCAGCTCTGCTTCGGCTCTTGAATTTGCCTATCGCTATATGAAAGAGGGTATTTGTGATGCAGCTATTGTTGGTGGTAGTATAGTAACTCTGCATCCACATTTATCTTACCATTTTAATAAAATTGGTAAGATTTTATAAAATTATTTAATTTATGAATATTATATTATAACCGAGTAGCTATCTACTAGCTCACTTATGTCGAAACAATATAAATATTGATATTATTAATATTTCCATAAAAGTATGTTTAGGTCTAATGATTATTATATTCTAAAATTTCCATCAAAATTTTAGATTGAGTTTTAGAGAATATATTGCATTTATTATTGAATTGAATATTACTTTAATATTTTTATATTCAATTAATTAAAACACAAATAATTTTTTAATCATCTTTTACAAGTTTTACTCCTTTGCTCAAAATTTACAAATTTAAACTACTTTTAAATACTTCATAATTAGATACAACAGTTTTGTTGAATTAATGCTTACTAAGAACGTTAAGTGGTTAGAAAGTTTGTCGCAAAATCTGTGTTATATAAAGAGTATAAAAAGGTAATTGAGCAGAAGCCTTTGTATAGAGTGGATTGGGAAATGAAGATAAATACTGTTTGAAATTTCGTGGGAACCTCGGTCATCTCTCCATAATATATTATTGTTTGGAAAATTTGTTAGAAATTTCAGCATGTTTATGATCGCCAGATGTACCTCGAAAGCCTTTACCTTCTTCGATAATCCGCGAGTGTCGTCTAACGGTCTCGACTTAACCGTTATTTACACCTTCACTTACAATTAGAGTTTCCGAGTATTTTTTGTCGCGTGTCTCATTGAAAAACAAAGTAAAATTAATACAGCTATAAGATTCTAGGAATGTCAAATGCGTGGACTACTCCCGGTGGTTTATTTGTACCGTTGTTCGGATAAAACAAGCAAGATTTATAATTTGTCTATTGAACAGCAGTTTGACTATAAATGCAGCATTTAGCAGTAAAACAATCATCAATTGTCTTACAAGGCCCTATTCAGAGTCCATCCCTAATCGTTGCTGTGCACAAATTATAGTGCATTAATTGACTGTTAACCAATTTTCGTGTCTTCACACTTCTGAGGAACCTAGATTTAGATACACCCTCGCGAAGAAGCGGGGTGATGTCAATAAGATAGACTGCACGAGCCATTGCAAGCTCGAATTTTTGAATTATAGAATTAGAACTCTTGTACTCTTGAACATTTAAGCTTTTGAATATTTAATATTCTCAATACTCTAAGAAATCTCCTTAATAAAATGCGAGGCAGGTATTTAATTAATCAAAGTTTTTCAAATCTGTGAAGATTTCGTAAAGAATCATTGTGCACCTAAACTTCAAGATTAAGTTAGTGTGTACTACCAGTGCAACTTTATATAGTTTTTGGACTCAATAAGTTGATCTGCAAGATTCAAAGTATTCAATTTATGACTGAGCGGTTGTCTTTCTGGGTCAAAGCAATACAGGCAGCAGCTCGAGGCAAACTGCAGGGTACCAGTCATCTTTCATTTGACCCTGCATTTATTCGTAATTCATTGCAAGTATTACCGTAGTATCTACTTATTCTGGCACACTAAATTTTACAGGTACAGCAAATATTTTATCATTAAGAAAGCCTATTTAACGTCCGACAAATTAAAATATCTTGACTTCAAGTGTGAAAAAATTTATTTTACAAGCAAAGTGGTAATCAATTTACGACTGACTATCAAGATTGCATGGAAGTTTTCAACTCTTAAAAAACGACGGAGTTATTTGTGCGTTTATGTAATTTATTGAATAAATATTGAAAAAAATGTTTATATAAGGTTAGATGGATCAAGTTGTAATTTATAAAGGAAAATATAAGATAAAGGATGAGTCAGAAAAGGGGGCGCGTACCTCTGATTGATGCAGCATTATTTATATGCTGTTTGAGATATAGATAAAAGGGGGAAGATGGGACTGCAGTCAGGACAATATAAACTCGTTAAGCGAAACTACTTAATTATATGTACAAGCCTTTGAATTAGGAGAGGTAAAGATTAGAGGTAAAGATTATTAAAGACTAATATTAATAGAGAGTGAGATTATTATTAATGTAATAGCGCCTGTTGCGGTGTTAATGGATAGTGTGTTTTATCATAGGTATTTGAATACATGAAAATAATAAACAGTAAAGAATGATATATTTACACGACTCTATAGATGTTTAGGTAATAGACGTGGTGCATCCGTAACGGGGACCGAACTTGATTAGGCGAAATACTTAATATAACAACAAACACTTGTTACTTATGAGGTAAGAGATTCAGAATGTGAACTGCAGTCTTATAACGACATATGTACTACTAGTATAAAGTTTCCATGCAGTCGTATTTATGTTTCAAACGTCTCCCACATTTTTCTGTGGGAAGGGGTAAGCAGTAATTTTCCATTATCTATTAGATATGAAAGGCTTAAGTGTGAAAATTTCTATTGTCAGGAGAGTTTCTAGGAGAAAAGAAGGGGAGGTCAAATATACAGTAAACAAAGTTCTTATAGATATACATATGAGATTCCTAGATTCGAGCGATATTAAATATCTATGATCACTATTTACACGCCCTTGTCTATTATGATACATTATCACTTGACACAGTTCCTAAACAGAGAAATATTAACTGAGAGAGTTCCGATGACGAACGGAATCTCGAATCCAAATGCAGTCAAGAAAATCTAGTTTCTAGTATTTATGAAAGTTAATAAAGTTAGAAAATAGCGGAATAGATAAAAGATCAAAGAAAAAAGCGAACGATAATATAGGCAAAAAATGATCTTGAATCAGAAAAGCAAGAGAAAGGATAAAAAAAGTAGAAATGCAAGAGCAAAAGAAAAGAAGAGAAACGTTAAGCAACCAAATAAATGAGAACGTTTATACGAAAGTGTAAAAGTTTCTAGAGTTAAGTTGATTAAAAATAATATTGTAATTGGGTACGTATGACTATTTTATTTCAATCAAGTAGTTGAACTTTACAATTTTTCTTTTTTAAAAGAAAAATTATAATTTATAATAAATTAATCAAGTACTATATAAAATATTATATTATAGTTATTAGACATTACAGTTATTTAGTAAAAATTTAGACTATTTTCTATCTTATAAATTCTTTTCCATTAAAATAAATAAATAAAATATTTGTATTAAATTCCAATCTATAGAATTCCTGAATCCGTATGGAATAATGTCAAAATAATCAATAAAATTCTTATTTTTAAAATTTTTTATTTGAGAATAACGCTTCTCTATTTATATTTCAATGTTAGCAAATGATATTTTTAAAAACTTTAATTTCTAAAATATATTATACATCATCTTAAGATTAATCAGGAAAGATATTTTACAAATCGATTTAAAATAAAAAACAATACTTTTAATTTGGTTTACAGCAGTTAATCAAATATACTTTTTATAAAAATTCAAAATATTTTAATAAAAGTTATATCAATACGAAGATGAAGGTTAAAGTAAGAGTTTTTTTTCTGTATAAGATTTTATGTAATAAAAGAAAGTTTGATAAAGAATGAAGAATTATATTATTATTTAAATTATTATCAACATTAAGCATCTGTTAAGAAAATACTTACGGTTTTCAAGAATATAATTTTAAATCACATATAAACATTGTCGAAGAAAATTTATACAATAATTTTATGTTTACTTAAATTATAATTTAAGATAAATTTAGTTCCAGAATATAATATAAATTATTTTTCACTTTTAGGTGTCCGAGAACCCAATAGAAATTCGAACGTCAGTACATAATATTATTTTGTCTGAAAATTGTTATGAATATTTCTTATGTTTTTGATTTCTAGATGTCCTCGAAGGGCTTACAAATATACCGATAATGTTTTACGTATATTTTTCCATCGCGGATGATTTGAAACGGTCGAATTTTTCCCATATTGTACTCGAAAGATCGACGATGGTGAATATGACCATCACGTGCATTGCAAGGCTCGTGTAGTAAAATTAACGGATAATCTTCTAAGAAGCCATATGTACTTACCAAACTTCGTATGATTTGTATTAACACAAAATAGATGCATATTTTGAAAAGTGTAAACATGAAGCCAAGCCACACGTCGAAGTGTACGTGCAACATCGCAAGCGCTGGCCCGGCGGTCCGACGCGCGGCCGGCCGCCACTTTGATGCCTCCACCACCTAACAGGTATTGGCACAAGAGGCACCAATGACAGCTGAATAATTAGCTGTCAAGCAATCACCGAAATTTCCCACTGTCATAAATGAACAAGAAAAATATCCCCTCGTGAGAAGCGGGGGGAATACTTTAAATATCGCGCCGTTGGCGCGCATCATCAGAACCGCGTGAATCTTCAGAATCTTTGTGAATTTTATTGAATCATTTAGAAATCTATCGATTTACAATCTTTCAATACAAAGTTGTGCAAAGTGAATAGTTTCTCGGAGACTCAGTGTATGGAATAAAAAATAATAAGTTTGAAACGCACGCTGATAGGGGAATAAAGTGCTTTGGATTATGCTACTTACTAGATGCGATTGAAACACGAAAGGCAGCCGCCAACATTCAATAGCCCTTGTCTGCAAAAATAAGCACAAGCAAGCATCAGCAGTGCAATCAAGGAAGCTACTGCAACAGCTACTGTAACTCATCAATTGTTCGTGGAATAAATCTGTACCTGATTCGACACTAATATCCAGTAAGCATAGACCGACTTGCAGGTAACCCGTGTTGATCTAAACTAACACAGTCAGTCCATGCTTGGTGATATTCAATTACCGTCTGAATATTACAGCAGCGTGGACTACAACGACATATAATTCATAAATACTTAATACCACTCCAAGCGTCGTGATATTCAATTTACGCCTGAATATTACGTTCGTGCAGAAATAAGCAACATTTAATTAAACTCACGGAACTTAACAAATTTTCTAAATTCACTTCAAGCTTTTGCGGTATTCAATTTATGCCTGAATATTAAGATAGTTCAAAGGTTATAATTCAAGAGTTCAATAGCATTATATTTTTACTATATGGACTAGAGACAGCATTATATCTCATTACTTAAAAATAAAAACCGTTTTACAGTATTGCACACGCTGTTTTCGTTTCTTTCTACCCTTATTTCTCACCCCCTCCATTGTCGGACTCTTTCACAAACCACCTTGGGAGAGCTTTTTCTCGGGTTAATTCCCGAACATTAGGAAATAAAATTCTTGTCAATATGTTAGTAATTTTTCAGTTTTTACTAATGGTAAGGAATAAAATTTTATAAATATTGTTCCATTAATATATTTATAAGCTTTATTAATTTATGGTTTATATATTTAATATATTAATAAAATTTGAAAAAAAACGTGCCTTTCAATTGATTGTATGAGATGCTGTAATGAATAATATATTATTTAAAAAAAAGAGATTATTTTGTACATAATATATCAAATTTGATTTAGTTTAAAATATTATATATTACACGATTAAGTTTTGTTTGGTTACATTTCTAAAACATTAATCTTGAAAATATGTAGTATTTAATATAACTCATATCTTTTGGATAGCTATAAAATTTTATATGTATATTTTTATTGTTTAATTTTTATAATAAAGAGACATTCGTTTTTAATATAGTTTTAAAACTATAATTTAAAATTTAAATCTTTGAATATTTTTTTATAAACAGAATGATTGGAATTTTAAGTTAATATAATTCCATATTATTAAAAAATATATACTGTAACTGATTCATAACGAAGCGTCAAATAAAAAAAATATATTTATAATCTTTTAGAAAAATAAATGTATAGTATAAATAATATATACAATATAGATGATAATTTTAGTCTCCAATGATATAGTATATAAAAATAAAATCGTTTTTTCTATATAATGTGCAATTTTTGCATACAATAGAATTGTACAGTCTTTTTTAAATGCTGCCATGTAAAATATAGATTAAGATTACATAAGTATTTAAGTTAATCAGTTAATGAGTAATAAATGCATATATTTTATTATATTTCATTTAATAGTCTAAGAAAATAAAAATATAATGATCATAAAAATAAGAAAAATTAATAGAAGTAAACGATCTTTCTTTGATATATTTATTAATATTAATTAAATTTATTTAAGAATTTGTAATGGACATTGAAGATATATATGATATAATTCTAATTTTAATAATTTTATTTTCCATTCTGACATTGATGTGATCACTGTTCTTAAATAGCAGTAATAAAACGGAGTTTTTTGTACCATGCTGAGATAGGAGATTTAAAAGCGGTGTGACTTACTATGTCTTAGCACTTTATTCATAAAATAGAAGCTGTCACTTACAATAAAAAAATTACTTAATTGTTACAGGTATACCAGTGATCGTACGGATTTTCTAAACTGATGGTTCCTGAAATTATCTCCATAATAAAGAAAAAAAAGAAATAAATAGTCGTACATAAATTATAAACGTTCTAATAAAAGTTGTACATTTTTCAATAAGTATTAAATAATTCAGTCTCTTTTCAGAGACAATATCCACAAAGAACAAAATTATGGATTTATCGTGAAATTGCTAATACGTGAAACTTTATGTACGTCGCATTTATGCCTACTTTTTTTAACTGAAAAAGTTAATTACTAGTTTTGACAACTCGAAATGAAATTAGAGATACAGTACTTTTAAGAAATGTGAAGAAAATTAAAGATATTATTACAGCCTAATATAAAAGAAATTATATAAATGAATACTAATAAATATAAATTTAAATTAAATTTAAAATAAAATTTTTGAATGCAACTAAAAACTTTTAGAAATGAAGAGGTACCGTACATATAAATCCGTAGTTTTAGTGTTATTGGAAAAAATTCATGAACTTTTCATGAATGACAGTGTTCGGGCGTGAACCCGAGTGTGAATTCTCGCCAGTGCTGGTGTGAGGGAGAAGCAGATAGTGGAAGGGTTGAGATAGCAGAGTTAAAAAATCGTATGCAAAATAGGCATTTATAATGCCAATCCAAAGTGATCTTTATTGAACTAATAATAAGAATAGGAAGTGAGTGCAATTATTAATATGATTAATGATACAATTGTTTATAGAATAATGTGAAGAGCCGCACTTTCACGAGACGCGAAGCGTTTTATGCTCTAATTTATGTTATAAATTATGTTATAATATTATCCCGCACTTCCGCATTTGATCACGCGTTGGTTTACTTTCTGTAATTTGGCGTGAGTTCAAAGGTATTTATATTGTCCTTAATAGAGTGCCCGCGATGGTCTAGTAATGATTATTAATTATGCGTAGACGATTCGCCGCGTGGTCTTATATGGTTTTTTGGCCACCGAGCTCCGTAGTACATGCATTTGTGCGTCGATGAGCCGTCGCGTGATAATAAAGTTTATGGGAAATGCTTTCCGAGAAACGCGGTGCTGGGCTCAATCGTACATATAGTACGCGAGGACGTGAAACC
>JAPYYT010003255.1:0-13605 GCA_030522565.1 Ceratosolen corneri | reverse complement strand
TTATTGTTATTAGATCAATAAAGACAATTTTGGATTAGCATTACAAATGCCCATTTCGCCTACGATTTTTTCTATCTGCTTAATTATTATTTTTTTTTTATCTTATTTTTTAACCCTGCTATCTCAACCTTTCCACTATCTGCTTTTCCCTCACACCACCACTGGGGAGAATTCACACTCGGGTTCGCGCCCGAACAAAAATGTATTGAAATATTATGCTGTTTCTACCCAATACATTAAAAATATAATGGTGTCTTTATTTTGAATTGTAGTTTTCTCACTATCGTAATATTCAGACGTAAATTGAATATTACGGGGCTTCGAATAGTTGTATTGATCGTGATTCAACAGAGGGGTATCACCTATGAGTGGTAGTCTCTGCTTATTAAATTTGGCGTCGAAACTAGTACGGATTGAACATAGTGTTCATACTTTTAGTGCTTGCTTGCAGTTATCCTTGACGCATATGACGATTGAATGTTGGCAGCTGCCTCACGTCTTTCAATCTTGTTTAGCAACTAGCACAATTCAACAGGCTTCTTCTTTTGTCTATCAGTATCAATTCAAAGCTTCTTATTCCAGCCACTGAATTTTGAGAAACTTTTTGCCCTACACGACTTTCTAATTAAGAGGGATTCAAAATCGATAGATCTCTAAATGGTTCTGCCACGACTGGCTGATGACGCGTTTTTTAAAGTCGTCACCTCGCTTCTCGAGAGGAGGTGTCTCTTCGACTTCTATGAAAGTAGGAACTTTCAGTGATTAATAGTGTGAACACTCTTTGGAGGTATAGTGGTGACAAAGTGGTGACCGGCCGAGTGTCGATACGTATGCCGACGCTTTAGCGCGTGGCTTGGCTTGATATTTACACTTTTTAAAATAAACATCGATACGGTATGACATAAATAGCACGAATTTTTGGAACTACGCGTGGGTTTCAAGAAAGCATTGTCCGTTAATTTTAGTAGGCTCATATTGCAAAACACATGATAGTCATATTGACCATACTAAAACATACTATACCACCGAGTGAAGTCCAGGGAAAACACGACCGTTACAAGTCATTGACGATTAAAAAATATACGTGTAGTGTTCGGGCAACTTTCCCGATGCTGAGCTCTGCCCAACGTGGTCGGGGTAAAGGCCGATAGTGACAGAGGAAAGATGGCAGAGTAGAAAGAAACGAAGGCGCAGGGATGGAATGTAATACCGTGAATCGGTGTTTATTAAAATTAAATAGAAAATTTAGTAAAGATATACAATTCTGTTTTGTCGAGTGTAAAAATAATGTCTTGCTCTTGATTCTTAATCTGTTTCTGCGTTTAATATTTTTGTATAATTATTTATCATAAAATCACTAATGATTTTATTGGCCTTTATTTCCTCTCACCGAATTAACGGAGGTTTTCAAAGACCTGTTAGCCATATAAATTGTTTATTGGGAAAATATAACAGGCTCTGATGTGCCACTTGCCGTTCAATAGTGTTAAACGCTGTGGCAGCCCTTTTGTCCAGTAAAATTATCGTACGTATCGCACTTGCCTTTGGTCTGTTGGTTCTAGGTTTTTTTGCCTTCCTCTCGAGATTGATCTTTGAGAGTCTGATCTTCGCGAGAATTCTGAAGCGCAGCGCGTCTGCTGTCTAGTTTTGATGTCTCACCCCGCTCCTTGAGTAGGGGTGGTCTCTTTAGATTTTCGATAAGAGTGGGAAGATTTTGCTTATTGTTTGAAACTAATTTTCTGTTGTCATTGGAGCTCCAGCCAAAAATGTCAACGCCCTTTTACAGGAGAAGAGCGAAGTGCCAGAGGTGAAGTGGTGGCAGCCTTTCGGACATTGGACCGTGGGTCGTGCAGTTACCCCGCTGGGTTTTTCATGAATTCCAATTCTTGTCGGTTCGTTAAGAGCTTATGACGAAATATCGCAATCATACTGTTATACCTACAAGGTCTTGTCCGTTATTTTTACTAGGCTCGTATTGCAAGACACTTAATGGTCATATTTACTATTCCAAAATCTTTTCGTGGCGCAGTCCGAGTAAACATGATTCTAAATGGTCATAAACAAGAGAAATAATATTCGATGTACTTTTTAAATATATTCGAAGGCTCTTGGGACAGATTTGGCAGTCATAAACGTATTGAATGTTTATTGAATATATGGAATGAAAAAAAAGAGAAACTGACGGATTCTCGAACATGAAGTATTGTATGTAAATTCGTAAGCTCTTGGAGAACATCTGACAATCATGAACATGAAAAATTTTCAAACCAAATTTTTGAATAAAATAATATTATGTAGAGACGAAAAGATTCTATCGGAATCTCGAATAACGATAAATGCATAAATTAATTTTAATATATATTTTTATAGAAATTTAAATTTTATCTGCTTCCCTTTATCTGATACATGTACTTTATTTGATTATGGTATAATTAGAGATAATTATTATGAAACCAAATAAGTGTACTAGTGTAATTATTTGACTTTAATAATTTACAGAAGAAAGTTAAATGTTCTTAAAAATTTAATTACATACCAATGAATGCATTTCATTTTTCATTTGGAAAAATAAAAATCAATGAATAAACCGAATATATTTTAGTAAATAAATTATTTAATAAATTAAATACATTATAATATATCTTGATATATATTTCTATACCTTCAGGAAGTGGATCAATCCAATTTTTATTTTGACTTGTGGGAAGAGAATCCATTTCTTGTTCTCTTTGAAGCATTTTTTGCTCACGACGTTCTTTAGCAAGTGCACTCTGCATCATTGCTGCTTGAGCAAGCGAACCATCAGGATTTTTTACAATTCTAACTGGGCTTAAGTCACCCAAGGCTCTTCCGTGTCCATTAAGAAAGGGAGGTTCTTCTTCAACTAATTCAATTTCAACATCTTCTTCCTCGTTATCTTCTCGTGGCAAAATACCCGTTTCAGTATCAAATTCAGGTAATTCACTTCTATGAGTTAAAAAAAGCAATTGTTTGTTTAAAAATGAATAATTCTATGTATATTATTGTATATCATACCGTTCAATACACGATGCTGCTAACATTTGCTTAATTTCCCATTTTTCTGGAGAAGATAATCTTTGCACTCTTTTTCTAGAACACGTTTCATCTTCATCAATATTATTTTGGTATTCAAGAAGTGACGTTGGTCGATCTGGATTACGTAAAAATTGTTCATCATCTTCTGATTTAATTGACGCTATAACAGGATTTAAATCTCGTCCATTTTTCTGATCTACATCTTTCATGCTCAAAGATACCTAAAATAATATAATGTAATTATTAAAATATACTATGTAGTAGCCTTGCAATAATAGATAAAGACTTTATGCATGTTTACAATTATAACAATCAATATTTTATTATTTAAATTATTTAAAGAATATAAAAACATATTGCATTATTTAAAGAATTATTTAAATTATTTAAAGAATATAAAAACATATAAATTAAATTCATTCATTCATTTCCAAAATTAAACATTTTTTATCATTTTAATCAATTACTTATAAAAATTCTCAATATATATAAACAATAGAGTATTTTAGCTTAAAATTAAAATTTTCCCCATTATTTTATATAATTAGTATATTATAAAACAGATAATCCTAATAATTAATAATTAAAAATGTATAAATAATTCTTTACTATTGAATAAAATTCGCTTACATTTTGCATTATTTTCCTTGTTTTGTATAAAGTGTTGTGTAATAAAAACCTAAATTTTAATCTTATTTTAGTGTTATTTTTATATTCTTATATATATTTTATATTTTTATAATTCTATTTAAATTACCTTTTGACCAATAATACCAAGGACTTTCACTAAAACTTTCTGACCACGCACAACAACATCACTAGCACTAGCAACTCTTCCTTCTCTTCGTAATTGAGAAATATGAACTAAACCTTCCCAACGTCGACGAAGCCCCTCTAATTGGATAAAACAACCAAAAGGTACTATATTTGCAACTTTACCATTATAAATTTTGCCAATCTCAAGTTCAACTGATAATTCTTCTAATGAACTAGATCTTGATTTAGAAAATGAGTGTGATTTAGATTGAAATTTATACTTATTACTATGCTTGTGTGATTCTCGTATGTGTGAACTAGTATATGTTGTATTATTTCTTTTCCATGATCTGAAATATAAGCTATGAATTAATATTAGATAATATTTATAATAAAATATAATTATAAAATTTATATAATTATTATAAAACAAAATTATAAAATTTTTTTATTCAATCAAAAATAATTTTAAACAAATTTTCACATAAATTATGTATTAATAACTATTAAGTTGATTGTTACTAAAAAAATATTTGTGAATAAATTTTTTTTTATGTTTTATGAGATAGAATTTATAAACACACATCTAATGTAGCCTTAAAATAATCAGATTCCATACTATAACCATATGCTTTATTATTTTTAATAGAAAAATTTTAAATCTACTGTTTTTTCCCTTAAAGGATCTATAACATGTGGATGGATGAACATGGATCTATAACATGTCTTTTTTAATTAATATCAAATAAAAAAATTAATTGACAAAATCATTGACTTGTAACTCATTAATCATTTAAGTATCACAATTCAAATTTCATATTCAAAAAGCCTAATTTAACAAATAAATATCTATATATAAAATAACCTTATGTTTCGATGTCTTTTATTCGAATTCAGTAATATTGCTTTTTAAAGTAAGCAATTTTTAAGCTTGATAATTTACAATCATAGATATTATTATAATCATAATTTGATTATATTATAATACACTACCAAAAGTTTTATTATCCAGTTTGTCCAATTATCATTCTTAAATACAAAAAAATTTTATAATTTCATTGATTTAATAATAGTATTGAAAATTTAAGATCATTGTGGTAATTAAATAAAATAATAGTTGAATAAAATAAACTCTATCTATTGATTTTGTTTAATAATATTTAATAGTACATGAAGTATAAAGATCATTTGCATTCATTGCAAAAGACAAAATTTCTTCTAAAGTAATCAACTTATTCATTTAGCTACAAGGTTAGATTCAGTACAACTACTTTGGCATCAGTATTTATAATAATTTATTAGTTTGTATAAATGATGAGTTATTAGTTTGAATGATTTTTTATTCTTAATTTTAATACTTTGCTATTAATGAAATTGATTCAGCTAATGTAATCTGTTGATAAAAAACAGGAAACACATACTAAAAAAGCATACCAATGAATACAATATTTAAGATATAGATAGTTATATAATTGAGCTTATACTTTCATAATTAATCACTAAATTTCTTAAAATTTTATATTTTTCTTTGATGTCAATATATTTAATAAATTATTAGTCAATTTAAATTAATTGTGACTAATTTTTATATTATACTGTTATTAAAACTGTTATATTAAAACTGTGACATAAATTATTTTCAATCAGTTAATGTTCTCCTTTTTGTTCTTGTTATATAATATAATCGATTAATTGATAAATAAAAGAATATCTTTTTATAATTTTTCCTAGCCTTTTTAAATTTATTATTTAATATACTATTAACTAATATATAATAAATATACAATAATCTTTGTATTTTTTTTTTTTAATATTATTTTAATTGTAAATTTAATTTAATTAGTATCTATATTAATATAATAATATATTAACTAATACATCAAAGTAAAACTACTTACAATTGTTAAAATTATAAATAAATATAAAATTTTTAAATTGTTTTATTTTGTATACATATTGAAAATTTGTAACAATATCAGATTACTTCAAATAATAGAAACTACTATTACGATTAAATTAATTTCTTACCTTGATCTACTTCTTGGTCTTTCTACTGATTTTATTCTTTTATCAGCTTTTGTATCTCTATTTATACTTTTATTTATATTTTTCATGTCCATTCCAATATCTTCTTGATCTTTACATAAATCTCTTATATTTTTTCTTTCTTTATTTTTATTTTTCATTTGATATTGCTCTCTATCTTCAATTTTATAAGGACTCAATTTTTTTTTTCTTGGCTCTTGATTTTTACCTTGTTTTAAATGCTTATGAATAATTTTTGTTTTTTTATCTTTATTTTCATACTTATTTTTAATATTTTCTATTTCTTTAAACTTTTCATCAATTATTTTATCATTAAGTTTACATTCATTAATATTTGTCATATCAATATCATTATCATCAAATTGACTCTTCTGTTTATCAGTAGTAATATTATTATTTAAAAAGTAAATAGGTTTTTTGTTCGGTTGGGCTAATCCTGGAAACCTACGTGCCAAATTATCTTGCTTAATATTTGTAAGATTAATGCTAGATCTTGAATGTTTTGATTTCATATGTAGGATTATTCGTAATAGATTTGCGATAAAAGAATCCTGGTTGAAATTATGTGAAATGATAAAAATATTTTCAAAATAGTTAAATTTATAAAGTGTATGCTCTACTTACAGAAAATTCTGCACCATATTTTATAAGTACTTTCTTAAAACTTTCAAATGTACTATTCTCTTCTGATAAATGCACGATAAATTCAGCTATTAAAAGAATAAAAAAATGTTAACTAATAAATAATATCTAGCTTACTTAAAATATACTTCTTAATAATACGTATTTTAATACGAAATTGTTATTATTTTTTTTATTATTACCTAAATCTTTATTATTCAGACCTAAATGATTTTCTAATTCTGTACATATTTTAGAAACAAGTGAAAGATGTTCAAGAGTATTTACTTCATCCATCTTTAATGTATAATGTAAAATTTGTTATCAAATTATTCGAGGATGGTACACTAATTGTGTCAGATAAATATTACTATTCTAAATAACAAACACTTAACCTATATGTCAAAATTCTAATCAACTAGTATTCTCTATATAAATGTTATATTGCGAAATATTGTAAACATTCAATTTTATAAAAAAAAAAAATTATATTTATAAACTTGAAGTTTTCTATTAATTTCATATTAAATAAATAAATTTCAAAAGTATATATAAAATAAGTAAATAAATTGATCATAAATATTTAAAATAATATAATGAGAGATCACATTAATTATAAATATGTTGTGACAATTTTAAATTAAAGAGTTTTACAAATAAGTTGAAAGTAGCTGACAATATAAGATACTGTTTTAAGCATGCGTATTATAATTCAAAACGATTGGCTCTTGCAAATGCGCACAATATAAATTTCATGTAAATACTTCTAATAAATAATGCCATTTCATGACAAACTTATTTCAATAAAAGATATGTAAGTATGATAGTAAAATTAAAAATATCTATTCAACTAAACAATTATTGAATACAGCTTTAAGAAGACATAAAATAATATATTTTCACATTTATTATGAATGAATTAATGTTTATAGTATATAAAACGGATTTATAAACAGGAATTATAATGTAATTTTTCTAATAGGTTTACAAATAACGTAAAATTTATAATGTAGCATAAAGCATTTTATAGAAAATGAATAAAACTTGAATGTGATTTAATCGAACGTATAATTGAATGGTTGCGAATAAAACAGAAAAGAAGATAAATATAAACTGAAATATTCAAACAAATCGATACACTATTTTTAAAATAATTATTCGAGAATCCATTAATTTCTCGATCGTCGGTACTACGTCTTTATTTGTAAATTCTTTTTAGAAACATTCAATACGTTTATGACTGCCAGATGTGTCCCGAAAGCCTACGAATAAATTCATAAAGTACATCGAATATTATTTCTCTCTTGTTTATGACCATTTACAATCATGTTTACTCGGACTGCGCCTTGAAAATATTTCGGCAATGGTAAATATGATCATTAAGTGTCTTGCAATACGAGCCTAGTAAAAATAACATACAGGATCTTCTAGCTATAATAGCATGATTGCGATATTTCGTCATAAGCTCTTAACGAACCGACAAGAATTGGAATTGATGAAAAACCCAGCCAGACCTTAAGACGTCGGGGTGACCGGATGACCTGCGGCTCGACGTCCCTAAGGCTGCCACCACTTCACTTCCGGCACTTTGCTCTTTTCCTGTAAAAGGGCGTTGACATTTTGGCTAGAGTGCCAATGACAACAGAAAATTAGTTTCAAACAATAAACAAAATCTTCCCACTCTTACCGAAAATCTAAAGAGACCACCCCTATTCAAGGAGCGGGGTGAGGCATTAAAACCAGATAGAAAGCGCGCTGAGCTCCAGAATTCTCGCAAAGATCAAGCTCTCAAAATCAATCTCACATTTAGTCTTACAACAACCGAGAGATTCTCAGACTTCAGTGTTCCGAATCATAAAATTGAAGCTTCACCGACGCTGGTACAAGATTGCTACACGTTACATAACAAACGCTTGAGTTCGCAAAGTTCAATCACGTGAGAGCACCGCAAAGGAGTCCATAGGCTGCAGCTGCCCCTTTCCCTGGGTCAATTAGTATACTCCATTCGTGAAGAGCATAGATCAGTATACTGAGAGAGGCAAAAGCCTAGAACCAACAGACCGAAGGCAAGTGCGATACGTACGACAATTTTATTGGACAAAAGGGGTGCCACAGCATTTTACACAATTGAACGACATGTGGCACATCAGAGCCTGTTATATTTTGCCAATAAACAATTGAACAATCTGTAAGACTAACAGGCCTTTGAAAAACTCCTGTACTTCGGTGAAAGAAAATAAAGGCCAATAAAATCATTAGTTTATTTCTCATCAATAATTATACAAGAATAGTAATCGCAGAAACAAAGTAATAAAACTACAGGAAAGCATTTTTTACACACGGCAAAACAGCATTGTATATCTTTACTAAATTTTCTATCTAATTTCAATAAACACCAATTTACAATATATATATATATATATACAATATTCGTCCCCTGCGCCTTCGTTTATTTCTACCCTGCCATCTTTCTTCTTTCACTACTCGCCTCTCCCCCTCTCCACCATGGGGAGAACTCAGCATCGAGAAAGTTGCCCGAACAATAATCTATCGTATGTTTCAAACTTTTCATAATTGTCATAAAAGTTTGTTATCATAAAACAAAAAATAAAAAAATCATAAAATAAAAGATAAAATAGTATGTTCTCGAAAAACAAATGATTGTTACATTATGCAATTCATTATACTTAGTAGATAGAAACAAGCAGTCTAAATAACAAGCTTTAAATTATTTAATTTAAATTAACGAATTACTGGAAATTCAGAGGCCAATTGAATAACCGACATACTTGCAGACATGGATCCATAACATTTAAAATATTTAATAAAAATTATCTAGTACATGAACAATGTCTTTATATATTCATTTTTAATTTAATTATGTTGTTTTATATAATCAGAGAAAAAATTACTTTTAATTTAATTAATTTTTCATAAAAAATAGTTTTATGCAATCTACATTAATTAATAATTATTTCTTAAAAATTATATGTCATTAATTTACTCTGATTTCTTTATAAAAATAAATGAAATAAAATATATGCTTATATAAAATTAGTTAATAGAATTAGTAAATTTAAATATATCTAATTTATATTAATAATCTACAATATGAATTAAAATTGTAATATCAATGAATAATATTAAATAATTATGAACCGATTTAATAATTTAATATTCTCTAGTATAAAAATATATTGTTTTTACTTAAATATAGCGCGCAAATCTGAGTACAATTATTGAGGCTAAAACTTAATTAAGTTTACATTTAATTGTTCGAAGATACTTTTAACTTCTCAAAGAATATAGTTAATATCTCTATATATATCATCTTTATTTTAAAATTTTTGCTCTTACATAAATCAACTAAGTCCGATTTTATTAAGATTGAAGAATATTTCATTTAAAGAAGTTCGATATATATAAATCAATAATATAACAAATTATACATCGTGTTTTAAGTTAAAGTAGATAAAAATTTTGTTATAAACTAAAAATATTTTAATAAAAAACCTAAACAAATAAATTTAATTAATTAATTTAATCGTTCAATATAATTTTAATTAAATTTATAAATATATAAAATATAGAAAAATAATATTTTTTACATATTGATTCTAATATAAAACTGGAAGCAAATTATTTAATATTTGTTATTATTCATTAGTAGAGAAAATTTTCCAATTTTTTTTTAAGTTATCTTTTTACGCTCTGCTATTATTGTTTAAACATTTTCTAAAATGTGGTATTGAAATTCTTTTTTAACAAAGTCAATAAGCTTAAACTTTTACTATGCATACTTGAAAGGAATATTGATTTTGTAATATGTTGAATAACTGTAGTTTCGTTTTTCGTAAGGGCATAAAATAGTAAATTAATTTAGAGATATAAATATTAAATTTGGAAATGTTTCCAACGATATTACGAATGTTTTTACAACCTTCGTCACGAAAAATATGTACAAATCTTCGTATGTAACAACCCATATATTTTATAGATATCAATTTTGTAAAACAAAATTAATCAAATAAAAATATTTTGGAGTAGGCAAATTGTATTTAAAACCACGACAAGTATGGATTGAAGATTTGGTTACCGAGAAAAAAATGGGATTAATAACTTTACATGGCGATATATTTGGAACCCAACCTCGAATTGATATAATTCATGAAAATATTACTTGGCAACGACTTTATCGTCATATAGTACGTAAAAGTGTTCTAAATAAATAATTCTAAATAAATACAAATAATTGTTTTATTTTTCAGTCGTATGCAAATACAAAAATTAGTGTTGAAGTTAGGGGTGGAGGACGTAAACCACATGCACAGAAAGGATTAGGTATGGCTAGACATGGAAGTATAAGATCTCCATTATTTCGTAAAGGTGGTGTTTCACATGGCCCTCGATCACCAACACCATATTTTTATATGCTACCATTTTATAATCGTATTTTGGGTCTTACAAGTACTCTATCAGTTAAACTTGCTCAGGATGATTTATATATAGTTAAAGAACTTGAAATTCCAAATGATAATCCTTCCTGTATTTTAGAATTATCTGAAAAAAGAAATTGGGGTCCCTCCATCCTATTTGTTAATAGTAATTCTATTTTACCACAAAATATAACAATAGCAACAAATTCTATAAAACATATTAATTTAATGCCTGTAAGTGGTAAGTATTTTGATGAAATTATAAAAGTTAATATAAAATAATAGAAAAAGTAATTATTTATTTAGGTTTAAATGTATATAGTATGCTGAAACACGATACATTAGTTTTAACAGTACAAGCAGCTCAACTACTAGAAGAAAAATTACTTCATTCTTTACATAAAATTATTTTTAAGTATACTTAAAAACAATAAAAATAATTATATCAATTTAAAGGTTTTTCAAATTTACATTTTAGAATAATTTAATTAAGTATAATTATATAAAATACTTAAAAATATCAATTATATTAAAATATCTTTCTTCTAAAAAATCGCTAAACAGTACAATTGATTAAAGTTTAAATATAAATTAATTTTTTTATTAAATTACCAAAACAAAGATAAGTATAAGTTAATTATACAATAATTATACTTTTCGAATAGAATTGGAATTAAACAATTTTGTACGAACTGCACATCGTAATTTCGCATGAGTATCTTCTCCAGGAATTGATAGCTGTTCCCAAAAAGATTTATATTGATTATACAAAATTACTGGATCATTTATAAGGTGTTTATCAAATATTACTATTTGTGATCTATTATTTGAAGTGGTTACTAAAAATAAAAAATATAACTATACTACATGTTAATATATATATGTAATTAATAAAAGATTCACATACATGGCTTTGATATAAAAGTGATTTTTTTTTTTATGTTATTCGATGATACATTTTTTATTTTATGCAGTGAATTAGTTATTTTTATATTATCTTGATTGTTTGTATATAATTTATTAAAAATTGTGCTTTTAGAATTTTTAGATTTTTCTATTAAATTTTTAACTTTACTTATAGGTGTTTTTAAACATTTCTTTTTATCTTCATCTTCAATTTGTTTATTTTGTTGTTTGTGCACAATTAGTGTATTTAATAATTTTGATTTATGATCTAGTAGATTTTTTATGTATGTATTATTATTTACTAGTAATGTTTTAGCTGTTTCTATCTTTGAATCATGAAAATTCTTTTTTATCATTTTTCTGTATAGCTTTAATTCTAAAATATATCAAATTTAATTAGTTCACCATATATTTGTTGATTATTTTTAATTAAAAATACAAAATAAAATTTGTTATATTTAACTAAAATAATTAGAAGTAGAGGTTAGGCAATATTTTATAGAATTATAAAATGCTGTATCTATAAACAAAATATTATAATAATGATACAAAGCTAATAAAAATTATTTTCTAATTTTAGATTAGAGTTATATTGGATACTTTTACAAAATTCACCTTTTAAAAATATTTTTAATTCTTGTGCAGTAATATTAACGATTCCTAAGGAATTTAAAATCTCTAAAACTTGTCTTGCATCATCTTTAAATTCGATATTCATAGTTAAAACAATTATCTAATATGTTTATGAACTAAATTTTGATATTAAATACAAAATTTAAACTTATAGGATATATCACGGGAACTATAATAATGCTTCCTTTTTTATATTCCAATTCGTAGTCAACATGGAAGTTCCGGCATGAATGTATGAATACTCCAATCAATTTTGATACCCTAATTAAAAAGCGAATATGGATTTGGATCGCTGCCATTATTCAGTCGAATTTCAAGATTTTATTTATTGAGTAAATCTATTAATTATTAAATATTAAAAAATATACATAATCATTACAAATTTCTAAAAATTATATATGAATAAAATGTATATATTAAAAAATAATAGTATATAATATATTATGAATTTAATTTGTTTAAAACTACTAGAAGTTGCTCAATTTTTTATCTAAGTATAATAAATAAACTATTGATTAATGTAAAGAATAAATAAAGAATGCCCAATATATATAAATATATGATTTATTCCAATATATTACATTGAAAATATTAAAAAATTTGAATAATTTGTTGCTCAATCAATTATACGCCTTATATAACATTCAGTATGAGCATCCGCAGTATATCCATTTGAAGCATACAAAATGGAGATATAATTCCAAAGTAGCATAATATACCTTTTAAGAGTAATATAAGTGAATTATATTATTATCTAAAAATTTTTATATAGTTTTATTTCGTTGAAATTATCTCAATTCCTTCATTTTCTGAATATTAAAATTATAATTTAAAAGTAGAAAAGAAATTTGTGTAATAATAAATAAAAATATGAAGCATCTTATTATTAGAATAAAAAATATAAAGATATGCATAAAACTAATAAATATATTTGTTCGGGCGTAACCCCGAGTGTGAAATTTCAGATAGTGGAAGGGGTGAGATAGCAGGGAGTAAAATAAGAAAGAAAATTAATGTAATTCGGATAACGTAAAAAATAAGTAAAGATTTATTAAATTTATAAAAGCGATCGAAAATGCACGCAGTAATGTATATAATGAATAAAGTAAGAAACGGAACAAAGGTGCAATGGATATAAATAATAAAACGA
>JAPYYT010003254.1:0-14033 GCA_030522565.1 Ceratosolen corneri | reverse complement strand
GGGTCATGGACCTTCTGGGGACTACTCGCGCAGTACGT
Source organism: Ceratosolen corneri (assembly GCA_030522565.1). Lineage (NCBI taxonomy): Eukaryota > Metazoa > Arthropoda > Insecta > Hymenoptera > Agaonidae > Ceratosolen > Ceratosolen corneri. The sequence goes on along the minus strand of JAPYYT010003254.1, from coordinate 13,995 downwards.
AAGAGAGAGAAAGAGTAGGATCAACTTACAATTGAACCTTACACATACAAAGAGGTTTGTTGCATCCATCTCAGTTTAAAAGACGCTAAGTCGCTCCGACGAATTTCAACTACCATTGATTCCCCGTTTATGCGTCAAGGCCATTATCGATTACCATTCGTGGATCATTCGCGACTTCTACACTATTACACACACGCACACAAGCGCGTACAAATAATTTTACCAACAACTAACAAAAACAACACATATGTTTAACGATTTAATCAATCGTCCACTAACATCACTCCTATTATATCCATATTATTTAAAATCAGAGAGTGCATACATGCATACAGTCAAGTAGGTGAAATCCCTATCAGTAGGCCGTCGGAACAGGGAAAGCTGAGCCCATAAGAACTAGGTAGAGGATACCTCACATAAAGCAAATTTTTATTTAATAATTATTTTGAGTTTTATACGATTATTATTATATTTACTAAATAAAATTAATACTAATTTTTATAATTATAAGAATTCTTTATTTATTGATGATTTATATACTGTTTTAGATCCGAATAACATGTATTTTATTTATTTCACTTTGCTACTCTAATAATTTTGTATGAAAATCATATTTAGATTTACAGTAGAGTTATTAGCTTAGAGTTGAGCCGATATCTATACAATGTAGATGCATGTCGTAACATGTCCACAAAAGTATTCATATAAATATTATAGTTCAGTTGAACTGAATATGGAGTATAGCTGAGTATAGCTGATATGAGAATAAGTCTGGTTCAAAGGAATATTGAAATAATTAATATTTAAATATTAGCTGACTTTATATACATGCAATATATATATATATATTTATATCCATTATAAATATTTTTAAAGGTTTACTATGAAATATAAAAATAAAATTGTAGTAAGATTTTTATAATGTCTTTAAATAATTCTCATGTTATATAAATAATATCGATATTGTTCATTTATTTATCTGAAATTTATTGTGAGTAATTTTAGTCATACTTAAAAAATTATCTAACTAAAAAGGATAAGTTGCAAATATTGTTTGTTTTACCATATATATTGTTTAAGGTTTAAATGTAAAATTAAAAATATAGTAAATATTAATATGCAAATTAAAATTATTTGAATAATTATAAATAAAATAATTTGTTTTTATAAAATCTAAAAGAAGTGATTATCAAAATTTGAATAAATTTTATAATCTCCACTAATTAATTATTTAAATGATTAACTATGCGTTTAAGAAATTAAAACTTCTATTGTATTTCTATTCTTTATTCCCTCCTTGATACTGCAACTTGCAGTTTTTTTTTAACAAAAAAAAATGTTCTAATTTTTAGATGACAATAGATTGATTTCTAGGTGATATCGAATTTTTGACTAGTGAAAGTTTTTATCTAAGATGAAACTACATTTAGGGTCGCAAAAGCTTTTGTCAGGATGAGATGAGAAAAATGAGTCACATTCTTGCATCGCAGAGCACGGAGTTTCTATTATGCTTCAGGGTTAAGTTGATGTATATTTACGAGTACGGTGAGTTAGGAAGAAAAAATTATATATATTCATACATCAAAAATAGCGTAAATTTGAGTAGGAAAGTGCGTATTCTAGAGTATACAAGATTTATAAGATTTGTTGGTCGAAATGGAAATTTTAACTATGTTTGTTTTTATGAATAATAGGAGTAAAAAGCATTATTCGTATTCATTATTTTGTTTTTGTTTTTTAATACTTTATTCCTTTGAAAATATATGTATGTATACTTGATCAATTATCGATGTTAATAACTATCATGTATTAGAAAATGAAAGGTAGCATGCTTACAGTATTTTTATCGTATGTTCATTATAGTAAAATATTATTATCAAAGTTAATATAATTTATACAAATTCCTAACAAATATACTTAAATATATTATTTTTATTATAATATAATTTTAATAATAGTTTTTAATGATTTGAGAGGAAACTTTAGTTTATAAAGTGAATGAACGTTATTTTTAAGTATACATCTGCTACTCATTATCTCCTCATATATACTCGTATATCACCTAAAATATTGAATATTTAATTAATTGTATTTTTTTCATTTTAAAATACTGAATTACTTATTAAAAATAAGTTAAAAATAAGTAATTAATAAGTATATTGGATATCAGCTTGAATTAATAAATATATAAGTTTCCAATAATAATTTTTTTCACAGAATCTGGAATATTTGTAATATACAATAATTTTTATAAAAATTAATAAATAAAATAAAGTGTACATAAATCTATTTAGAAGTATGTTAAGCTAATTTATTCATAAAATACATAGGATTACAATATATGGAAGTGTGAACATGTATTTCAAAGGAATTTTTCTTTCTAGAAATGAATCATCATTATAGAATTATTTTTGCATTTATGTGTTCCATTGCAATGCGAATGGATTTCGCAAATAATCTTTGATTTGATTTATGATTGCTTTAATTTTAGGTTGTAAAATGAAGTATCTATTTTATGTATCTGGAAAAGTGGTCATATACAATAAAAAGCTGAAATTTTTTAATCAAAAATGATATTCGAAAAGGAAAATAATAAAGCACTATTAATAAAATAACGAGTATTATTGATGTTTACAATAATGTAATAAATGACAAATTTAACATAAAATATACATTTATATTTTTTTGTTTTTATCTTTTCCGGTTTTCGGTATCTTTAATTTTACTCTCATTCTATCCAGTTTTATGTCTTTCCTTTTTCCTCTTCTTCTTAAACTTTTCCTCTTTTACTTAAAAGAATTACAAAAGTTATCGTCTATAATACTTTTCACAGACTTCAAATATTATAAATATTTATAATAATAGAATAATTTGTTATCAATTTTATTTATTATACAGTCATACAATTATTAATGCATTTCATAAAAATTGTAACTATAAAGTGCTTGGAGTCTTTATGACAAACCAGAATGATTTACAGTAAAAGTATTCTATTGCTGATTTGACTGTATATAAAATTAATTATAAGATTGAAATCATTATTATTCATTTTACATATATTAAATTATAATTAGATTACAATATTATTATAAAATGAATAAACATTTAATTTAAATACACAGTATAATAAGTAATACTAAGTTTTATAGACTGACAAAAAATTTTTATTTATCAATAAAAATATCAGTGCAATATACTTATTTTTATTATTACCCGATAATACACAATGTTTTAAATAATAAATTTGAAATCATGGAAATAGTATCTTATTTCATGATTCTTTAAATAAATAATAGACAGTTTTTTCAAAGAATTCATAACAAATCATAGAACAAAATTATTCTAATATTAAATTAGTGTTATAAAACATATATTTTTATTTATTCTCATTTTATTGAATATTGTGCGTAATATAATGATTCATATATAGTTGATTGTATTTTTTTATAAGACTTTGTTAAGAAATGAACAACGCAATGAAAATAATGGTATCAAATCAATTTATTATCCAAATCAAATTCATATAAAATTTTATTTTAATTTTTATCTTTGATTTTATATATGCCTAGCTAGAGTACACAGTTTCAATTTGTATAATTAAAAAAGTAGGTATGTGCTCGTTAGATTGATCTATGGCTCACTAGCCATATAGTTTCTCAACGCACTGCGTATCTCTTGTTCGATCCATCCTCACATGCGTATTTATTGTCTATATACTCGGTTGTGGGCGGAAAGCATTGCAAATCCGTATATGGACAGTTTGAATGAACGCGTTGTTCCATAATATTTACGGTGCAAGCAAGCATACGAATTAGGACAGTTTACACACACTCGCGCACGCGCACACACACGCAATTTTAAACTCGCATTCTACTATGCCTTCTGTAACCTCATTTATATTATGTAATTATTATTATGTAATTATATTATGTAATTATCTTCGTTATTATCATGCACATGTTTAAAATAATAATACAAAAATTTTTTCACAACCATAAGTAATTTCACAGTTTAAGCCAGTTTCGTATTATTATTAAAATAAATTGGAAAATAAAGAAAGTAAAAAAAAATTGCAAGAAGAAATATGTAATGCATATGTATATTAAACAAAGAATTATGAAATTATCTGATCATGACACATTTTCATTTACTTTGTATTTTTATTTCGAAATTATGTAACGTTGTGTATTATACTATTTTAATTTACATAATTCTCTGAATATTTAATTATGATTTTTATAAATTATAAAAATAATTAAACAGTAAAGATATAAAACTTCAGATTCAGAACAAATTACATTATCTTCGAAATACGTTTTATAAGGATACATGATGAATATAAAGATATTTAAACTAATATTTAATAACAATTTAATCTCAATCAATTTCCAAATGACTGTTGAATTGACAGTTCTTTTCTTTAAATTATAGTTCTTGATGTAAATAAATAATTTAGCTTACTTCATTTCAAAATTTAAATTATTTAAAATAATATTTTAAAATTTCTTTAAATTCATTGAAAATTGCATTAATCTTATTTTTCTATCTTATTATCGTTATTTCTTTTGATTCTATAAATTAATTGTTGTTCAGTGAATTTTCCATACCTAGAAAAGTGTTTACACTACGTGCATAAATTTACAATAATAGAATATTTATTGATTTATATAATACAATTTAGAAAATTGAATATTTAATTGGAATGCTTTTAATGACATTGAACGGTATACTAATTCATTTTTTCCAATTGTAATGTCGGTGGCTCGGGTACAAACACGCAATAAGTTTAGAATCTATTGACACTCTAGGAAAAATACATACATCCAAGACTAATAATTGCAAAAGGGAGATAATGAATACGTAGAATCGATAAACAAAAAAACAAAACAAAAAAAAATACTTTGGATATCACTGATTAAAGACAGAAGAGTTGAAGTAATTAACTTACAAACGGTAGTTTAAAACGATTCTAAACCAGTACTAAACTCGAATCTGAGTTTAAGTCACAATCAAGGGGTTTGGGTTTTATTACATGAGATATTAATACGCAAAATTTAATATGAAACCGCCTTATCATAGCTATAAATTAATTGTGTCTATGTGTTAAAACTTGACTTAGGTGAGATATAATGTGCAACACGTTGATAATACGTATCTCCTTAATAAAATAAATCAAATCCATTTTAACTAAAACTAATAATTATCAATTCATTATTTTCAAACCACTTGATGTATTTTATATGTTGGATGGGTTGTCAGTCCAAATATCTCTCTCTACTGTTAATATTAATAATATTTCAATGAGCATAATATTTAATTATGTATTATTAAGTAATAGTAGTTTCTCCTTATTTGTTGATAACAAATTTTTTTCGCTATCTTACAATTATTTTAGATATATTTTAGATACATTACAAATATATAATAATTCCAAATTCTTATATACAAATCTACATAAGATATCACAATTTGTTACACGTGCATGTCATCATTTTTAATATTATCGATAAGAATGAAAAGTTATTCAAATTTCCCCTTTAGTTTATATGTAATGCCATTATATAACATTTGTAATTAATGAATATTTTTTATGATTCCATAGAAAATACTTATTACATATTACTTATATCGTACGTGATTTAGATTGCAGAGTACAAGCGTAATCAGTTTATGTTTCAATAATCATTGTACGTATTATTTTCCATGTCATTTATATTTTTATTTGTATACAGATAAGCGTAACTATAATTGTACTATGGTTGCCAGTCTAAATTCCATATCGTACGCAACCGCACCTTATCGATGTTCCTCAATCAAAAGCTGCGGCGAGTCTTTTCTCTCTCTCTCTCTCTTTTATCTTCATAATTTCATCGACTTCCACCCGAATCCTACTTCTCTATTTTGACGACTGCTGATGCAGCTGCCTATGTCATAACTGCTCCGTTTCTTGACTACTGATTCTGCATATTCAGCATCTCCCTTTTACAATTGTCCAACTTACACGCATGTGAATGATACATTTCCAACTTATAATGTGTCTTTAACGAAGTACCATCATTTGTGATAATAGATATTATTCGATTTTCTTGGATAGTATTTTAAAATCATAAAAACGCATGATATTCTCGTTCTTGGTTCATTGAATGGAGAGATTGAATTTATAACTCTTAATTTATTGAAAAGCCTTTAAAATGTAAGGTAGTTTTTCTTATATTAATATACGAATTATTTCACTTTTTTCATTTATAAATAATAAAATCTTTTGCCTATTATTAAAATTCAATGCTCAGCTTAAAATGTAAATATTGTTTGGTAGCAGTTTTGAAATGAAGTAATATTATTTCTTAAACTATAGTCCTATCGAATTATTTTATCTGGTCTTATCTAATATAGCATGGATGTAAAAGAATACATATTTATAAGTCTATTTATAATAATATATTAATAAAAGACTAATAAAAATTTTTTTTTTAAAAAATAAAAAAAAAATTACATTTAAAAATTATAGCGCATAGGCTAAATATTTTACCATATTCGATCGTAATTCGGTAAGTGTTATACAGTAAAAAAGTTTATATTATCGTTTTTCAGTCGTGCATACGCTTTTGTCCCCTACACACGCATGGGTAGGTATGTTCGAGGTTTACATGTGAAAGAAAAGCAAAAAGTCGAAGCCGTAAAACATAAGATGCCCATAGCAGTCAGCGACGGGTGGCATGGCGTCGTTTTCTATACTACGGCAGCAACTTCTACTGCGGATCACCGAGACAAGGAAAAGGGCAATTATATCGTTACTCTTCTTTTATAAGATTCTCTCCAATAGTATTTTGCCGAGGCATTTATCGATCTCTTAAGTCTAGAAACTTGCCGATTAGTCATCCCAGCCATAATATCCTTATTCTATTTTCCACCCTCTGCATCACACCGTGGATTGTTCGACACTGTTTCCTTTCGTTTCGATTCATTGTCTCTTTGCACATTATCATTTCTTTTACCCATTTATTTTTCTCAATATTCTCTGGGTATCATAAACCGTCAAATAAATTGCTACAAAAATTTTTATAAATATCCATAGCTTTTCCCTTTTAAATATTGTCTTTATAATAGAAAAGAGATTCAGTAATTAATTAATAAATGAAACCTTTCGATTTTATTCTGTATAACAGTTGTTTTATTACTAAAACCACTACTATAATCATATTATTAATATTGATGATTAATTTCACATTATTTGATGTGTGTTTTAATATTTATTGAGTGGGAAAAATCAATATAAAATATAATAAACTTTAACTTAACATAAAAAATGTACGTAGAAAAACTTTTATATCGTAATATATAATACATCCAAAGAGATTTTTAATTTTTCTTAAACTCTTATTAAAAAATATTTAAACGTGGATGTTAAAAATTTATATCTATTTAATTGTATATATTAATTAAATGTACAGAATTGAAAAAAAATTGATTTTAAACCATATAGGATTATAGGAGTTATTTGTAGCATTTATTTTCTGAGCCAGTAAAACAAATATCAGTATAGAATAATTGATAATCAAAAGAAGAAAAAGATGTTTCTGTTAAACTCAATAAATAAAAAATTTTTAAATTTTAAAATATAAAACGATTGAATATATAATTAGAAATATATAAAAGAAACAATTAATTAATAATTGAGGATTATGAACAAGAAATTTTATAACTACATTTGGAGTATATTATTACGTATATATGTAAATAAGACAAACTATAGAATATTATAAAACATACAAAATAGTAATGTATTATATATTATATGTATTATATGTTTATACACATCATTCAAATATGTTAATTTGAGGTAAAGTTTAATTTAATGTAAATATTATTAAAATAAAAAATATTTCGTATTTAATAATTTTAATTGGGTTATTATATTATTAGACTGAAATCTTCTCCGTATAATTATGTACATTAAAGGATACGTTCATGTTTGTACTAACAGCTTAAACAAAGTCAAATAGATTTAAACTATAGCACCAATAAAAACAAAACAAAAATCATAAAAATAAAATATGTGAAGAAAATATGAAGTCTTTAGTTTTTCAATTTATTAAAGAGTTGGAAGGAGGTTAAGAGCTAGTAGGACTTTAATCGATTTCAAGAGAGGGATTTAATTCGATGACATCTCTCCTCCAACAGCATTTAGTTGCTTGCTGTCGCAGATATAAATTACACCTTTCGACTCAATCCTTGTATTTTCAATAAATTTTCGCGTAAATTGACCTTTAATCTATTCTATGGTTCTACGATTCTTTACTACAGATTATATAATTTTATCAATTTCAACTTTTCTTTAGTATTATTCTTTCATTTTCTCTACTCTACATAGACTTTTTTTCTATTTATCTATTTTTCTTATTTTTATTACTTAAATTTTATTACTTAATTTGCACATTATATGCTCATTTACACACTTATTCTGCGAGTATGGTTTATGTTTTTTTTATTAAAACTTAGTCTTTTGCGGCGAATAAAGGATAAATGTTAATTTAATTTAATTAATTTGTTACTTTTTTACATACATACGTAATGTTAAGTGTTCCGTATATACTTTATTAAATATCTTTATGTAACATTATAAAATTAAGTACAATATTTTAAAAATATTTTAATTAGTTTCATCCATTAAGTATAGATTTACTATCCATTCTGTCTACTATTAAATATTGCTTAATATTTCAACTTTTAACTACGTCAACATTTAGTAGAAGTTAGTAATTTTATTATTTGTTTATAGTGAAGCGATAAACTTTTAAAACTATTAAGTTTTTATAAACTCACTATTATCTTAAATTTAGAATTAATTCCGTTTGTTATTATCTTACAGTTATTAAATAGTTTGAATATTTGAAAAAATAAATCTGTCATCATAATGAAATATTTTTCTTTACATTATTTGTTTGATAATCTTATTCTTAATATATATATATTTGAATTATATATAAATTCTAAAATATTTAGAGATATATAATATATTAAAAAGTTAAAACTTATTGGTAGTATAAAAATTACTTAAGACGTCAAAAGTTAAGATTATCTGTAAGGTAAATTTATATTTAATTTACTATTTGTTATTAATTAAAAAATAATACATTAAAAATGTAACCCATATATTAAAGAGCAGAATAATAAATAAACATTTAAAAATTAAAGAAGTGAATATTAAAATAGTATGCATGACTTATAAATATATATAAATTAATTAAAAATAGTTTTTACAATGTTCAATTTGAAAAATAATTACTTTACTGAATTTACAGGGTTTGTCCAAATTTTTACTGAGTATTGAATTAAAATGATTTATTACCATATAAAAAATGTAAAATACCGATTTACAAAATATTGTTTATTGAAAATACCTAGCCTAAAATATTATTTTGCACATAAGTAACAGATAATGTAGAAATATATAATCAACTGAAATATAAAATATGTAAGAATAATTTACAATACAATAAATATAGTTTTATATGGAAGTAAAATAAATATCAATTTTATTTTGATATTGAAGGAAAGTGAAAGCAATAAAGTATTTGAATAATAGTTTTAAAATAATATTTGATACATAATAGTGAAGAAATATTTCAAATATACACAAAATTTATATTTATAATTATATTATATTTATAATAAGTTAATGAATAAAATGCAATATATAATTTACAATATTTTGCGTTACACGTACTTTGCAGTGTAATTTAATTTAAGGTACAAATAATTGAAATTTCTAAAAATTAAAAAATTAAATTTTGTGATTAATCCAAATTAGAATTTTTAATATAATTTTAACTATATTTTATTTATTTACGTTTCTTTTTATTTTACTTGTTTGTTTTATTATTATAATAATTTTTGCTGTGAAAATCAATATTTATAAATTTCGTTTTAAAATTATAAATTATAATAAATGATGATATTGAATTATCTAATAATTATTTAAATATATAAATAATTAAATGAATCAGATGGTTAAAAATTCTTAAACTTTCTGATCTTTGTATGCGGTTATAAAATAAATTGATGTTTATAATATATTATTAAGCTTTTTTTAAATATACTGTATATGAAAAGCAATTAATATACAATTACCTACCGAAACAATTTGTTAACCATAATAATATGTTGTTTTTCAACTAAATTTTGAAGAAAATATTTGGTAATAAACAGGCGTCAGAAACTTAAAAAATAGTGGTGCAAATTTATTTAAAGCATATAAATAAACAATTAATAACTATCAGTAAAATTTTTAATAATATATTAACATATTCTTAAAGTAAGTACTGGATATATAATGTATATAGTAATATTTATATAATAATATATATAATAGTATTTATGTTATAAATATGTAATGATATATATAATCCAATATTTATTTAGTACTTAATTTAGCACTGTTTGTTAATTCAGTTAAACATTATATACTTACTGAATTATCATTTACTCTACGTGAAAGTATACAAATATATAAAGTAAATTTAATAATGTATTGTTTTATTATTTAAGCTATAGATGTGTATTAGATTTCATTTCAATATCGTATCATTATACATCATCTTCAAATTGATTTGATCTATTATTATATAAATTACTACAGTGACGGATAATCAATTTATTATAAATATGCTTATGTATAACATTGAAGTATACAAAGGGGTAAAAAAATAATAAAGATTAAAGAGAAGATTATAAAAAATATCGAAGGAACTAGGGATGCAAAACAAAAATACCCCATTGAATTTTATAAGAAACTGTTTAATGCTTGAGATAGAATCGTCGAAATGTCCAAGTAGGCAAATGGACAGGATAAAACTGTAGTATTGATAGAGAAACGAGGGAAAGTAGAAAAGAATGTATGTAGAGTTGGTAAACACTACGGTTACTATAAGAGTAAGGGCGAAACGAAATCCGCTTGAGATAAAGCGCATGCGAGAACAAATCATGTTGTTTTATATAGTGTATAGCCATTTTCTATACACACATGCATGTGCCATTCTATTTCTATGTAGCGCTAGAGAATCCAGAGAATTAAATAGATAAATACGTAGATAAATATGCAGATTTATAGATTGGAAGATAAAAAGGAGGTGTCAAGAGAGGAAGAAAAAGAACAGAGAAATAATTCCGCAGAAAGGGCGGAAAGTATTGAATAAAGTGAGAGAGCATTGCACGCTGTGTGAGAGCTGAGTAGGGGTACTACATTGGTAAGTACAGCGGCGAGGGTGAAATAAGGATTCTGCGCACACGATCGTGAAGCCGGTGGCAATTCCTCATACAGCATCCCTCGTCAGTTGCAAGTCGGAAATTGTAGTGCTGGCTGTGTTTGTAATAAAAAAAAATCGCGTGAAGTTTCTCTTGCAAATATGCCGGTTTGTGATTTTTCCGACTTGTTAAAATTAATTTGTATAACATAAACGATACTGCGACATTAAATAGTAATAATAAAAGTAATAGGAAGAGAAAGGTGGCGACAATGTTTTTGGATTAATTCATTTTCCCTTTTTATCAAAAGTTTTTCAAATAGTTATAAGACATGCGATGGCTTGATAATGATGTTTAGATACTAATGCTATATCGTAATTTCGTAACGAGTGAGCCAATTAAAAGAGAAAAGGTTTATAGCTGAATGTAAAGTGCTTTAAAATAAAATCAAACAGCTGCTGTGGCCACGAAAATGGACAATACTACTGAAAAGCTTCGGAGAGTCATCGTTTGCCTGCTAATACTTATTATTGGTGGTAAGTCAAAAGAAAATTTGCTTGAAAAATCGTATTTATCATCTCTACATTAAACCAATCGAGCCTTGCGAAATCTACAATTTGTGTTATACTACATTGTAGTTACCAATATTTAAATTAATTTTTATTTAAGTTATAAATGTCTTTGTACATAATAAATTACATCCAGCTTTATAACTCCTTCTAATTATTATACTAGTGTGAAATTAATAATGATTAATATTGTTTAAAACTTGAATTCTTAAGGAAAATTGTGATAAGATTTGATAAAATAAAGCTAATAATTATTTATTTAATTCGAATAAATCAGTTATTTAAGAAAAAATACTTTATTAGAATTTTATTCGTGCTATAAAACATTTGAGTCAATTCTATTTTATAAATCAAATGAGTGAAAAGAAATTTTATCGGTTTACTAAAAGTGATTTAACTTAAAATTATTAATTTGATAATACGTATCCAAAAATAATAAAAATATTAGTTTTTTTTAAATAATAGCTGTTAATTGTTTTTTTTCAATTAAATTTTATTTATATCGAATCAATAAATTCATTGTTATTTTGTTCTAGTTCTTTCATTCTAGTTATATATTCGAAAATAAATTTAATGAATCAAAGAACAGTTTGCAAAAGAGTCGTACTCGTTAATTTTATATGAAATAATTATAGTAATGATATGATCTCATCATAATTATCCTTTGAATTATTCTCACTTCAAGAATATCTGCGATCGTATGATCTCATAAAATTCAAATATTTTTAAACGTATGCACCAATCTTGCATTAAATTTTAATATTCTTATTATTTTACTTCTTTATATTTTTGTGAAGTTAGCTTTCATATTCAACTATTTTCATATAATTTCATTTTTACATAGTTTTTAATTAATTATAATTAATTAATTATTTTTAAATAAGTATAAAATTGGTATAAGAAATATAAAAAAAATAACATGTGCTAGCTAAAAATACACTTTATTTATTGATATGTACTTGATTATATAACTTTTTTCCATTTTCATTCTTCATTTGTATGTAGTTTTACGATATAAATTTATATTTTTACTAAGTTAATAATAATTTTCTTGATTATTGCTGCATTAAAATCATATTAGTTTGACAAAATACAAAATATGGTCTGTTTAAAATTTAAAGTAGAAATTTATAAAAACCGAAAAAATTATTAAAAATTAAAATATACATATATATTTATGGCGTTACCAAACAAATTATTTCCAAATTCATATATAATTCAATATTATTAGATATTTACTCAACTGTATTTATTTAAAAACAAGTTTATTCCTTTTATGGTTATTGTGATTAAGTTGCAATTTAATTAAGTACATATTTATGAATTTATTTTTATTAAAGCATTTGTTGAATAATAAATAAAAAAACAAACTGTTTTTTCAAAAACTTTTTTATTCAACTTTATTTGTCGATTTATGAATTTATTTTTCATACATTAATGGTGTAACTCATCATCAAATTAAAATACGGTACTTTCGATTATTTTTATCCTTTTTCTAATGTTAAACAATTATCATTTCCTATTTTATAAACATATTGTATAAAATACATTTTTTATTTTAACCATTTTAACAACAATGTTGTTCGGGCGTAACCCCGAGTGTGAAATTTCAGATAGTGGATTGTATTTATAAAAACGATTGAAAACGCACGCACTTATATATATAATTAATAAAACGAGAATTTGTACAAAGTTGAAAAGCCGCACTGTCGCACTAAAATACGAACTGTCGCACTAAACTATGCACTGTCTCTTACTTATCCGATATAAACGGGCGGCGGTGTCGAGTAACCGGCGCTTAGTAGGATCGCCGAGTGGTCATACAGCACGGGCGGGTTATCAATCATTAGGCGCTGAAATACATGTGTTGCGCTATGATGAGCCGTCGCGATAGAATAAAGTTTATATTAACGGGTGTTGCAGTTAACGGCACAGGGCTCAATCGTACATGTATTCCGCGATGATTTTAACCGGGTTGCTATTTGCCTCTTAGTACTGGGCTCGCTTCTGCGCTCCACCCTGGGAGCTCGGTCCAGGATGGGAAGGATTCAACAGCGGGCAAGTAGCACGCTCACAGTGTGGACGAAGCTTCCGATGATATAATTCCAGACGTGGCGACGGGGACGCTCGGATGTATGACCACTTCTGCGCACGAGACCCTTCCGCGATGGGCAGGAAGATG
>JAPYYT010003252.1:0-13620 GCA_030522565.1 Ceratosolen corneri | reverse complement strand
TAATTTCGTAAGTAATGTAAAATGGACTGGTTAAAGTGTATTTTAATAATTGTAAATACACAAAAATATATCGAATTAAATTAAAATTATACTAAGGAAAAACTCTAACGTTAATAAATAGGTAAATTAGCTCTATAAAAGACTAAAAATGATATAATTATTCATTGTGCTTTAGTTAATACTTTATTAAGTTCTTCGATCGTCGCATGAAAATTAAATATAAATATTATAAATATTATAAAAAATGAATATAGTAAAAAATTTATGGAAAATTAAGTGCTCAATATTAATCATTAAAATGATAATATCTCATTTTATTTCTGCAGCCATTTAATTATTTAATAGATTTATTCCATATATTAGAATTACTCATTAATTTAATAGCAATCACAAATAAACGGAATGCTAATTTTAAAGTATTGAATAATTGAATAATATTGTATTCGAATTGTTTATACAGAAAGTTTCACAAGAGAAAGATGTTTTTACTCTACAGTTTTTCATATTTAAATGGATGTGCAAGAATATATTATTTCATTAACTAACAATTCTCTAATGTCCGTAACAATGAAAGATAATTTCCTCAAATTTCAAAAGTCTAATAATAATAGCAACAATAATAATAATATGAATATATTTAATTTGTAGTAATAATGTAAAATCATCGTTACATAGAGTACTAGAAGAATACAAGAATGCGGCGGTAATCTGATGTTCATATTCACATAAATAATCAAGCTCCATTAAGTTCATCAAAGAAATCTGTTGGACGAAATAAACATTTTCGTTTAAGCAACGACTTACCTCTCCTTACATTCTAGTGGTTTATGACAGTGCCTGCCAGCCTGTTTAGACATTCTCGCGATACGCGCTTTTCCATCCTCCTCTATTACCAACATTGCTCTGCTTCCTTTCAGGCAACTCCCTGCTGTAATATATACATATCAACGTATTTGTGCACATGGTCGTCTATGCATGATCTAGTGCTTGCGTGGAGGGGAAGGTGAATTTCGATATTCTCGCGATACGTACCGAAGCTCTTGTGCATTTTATAGCAACCACTCGATTATAATGAACTGTTTCTGTGTGAGAGGTGGCGATTGCGATAAAGTTTTCGGACGTGAAAGTTTTGCGGAAACTTTATGATAATGCCCCGTGGCACAACGGCAGCCACTTGATTTAAGGACGCTAAATTACAACGGCAGGAAAATTTCGAGAGATACTTTTCAACTGCTATGCCTGCTTTTTACCGTTTCAATGGGAAAATCTGTTCCAACACTTTTGTTATTGATTTCAGCTGGATAATTGTATTTTTTTATTGAATAGCCGAAGGAGCTTTAAATATCTTTGATTGCCTGTTATTCTTATACTACGTTACTTATTACAAGGCACGGAAAATTTTTGGTCATTAAATAATTGAGCTTATTAATTAATATAAAATTTGCTATATAAAGAAGAAACGTAATTTTGAGATTAATATTCGTTAAATTATTTTAATTATCTACATTAAGTTATTATGATATAAAATGAATGAATTTTTCATATATCTGAGGAAAGAAGTAAATAAAGATAAACACAAATTACATAAAATTAATAATGTGATATATGAAAATAATGTGATATAATTTGTAAATAAGAAGTCTGCATTCTTTTACTGGTATTATCTTTATCGACAATGTCAATTATTGTTAAATGAATCAATTATTCTGGCGTACCATAAGTGTAAAGATTAAAAAAAAATGCAAAATACGCTTAACATTATTTAAAAACACATACAAATATACATACATGTGTATACGTATGTGTATATTATTTGTGATATTTTCTGTGCATATGTACATACGTGCGTATGGATATGTGTGTTTGTGTATGTGTATATATGATTTAGATAGTGTTTTAAGATATGGTTTTAATACTATAGGCATATAAAATATTAAAAATGTTAATATCATTCAAAATATACGTAAGGAAATGTAATGATATTCTTTTAGGTACAATTTTATTGCTCCACTAATCATATTTGTAATATTTTTCAAATGTAAGTCATAAATTTCTCTTACATTCTTATTTCACAATACTGATATCAAGTTTGCAGATTGTACTTTACATAGTTCAGATAACTATATTGAATTGAAGGGAAAACATTATGATATACCAACTTATATATTATATACAAACTTAAAATTATTTTTTCTTATTGAATAGTTTAAAGGTTTATATATCAAATTAATTTAAAATCTGCAATCTCAACAATTATTTCAATACTGTGACTTAAAATAAAAGTCATTTAATATTATATAGAAATTTAAATACCACATGAATTAGTAAATTATTACTATCTTATATATATATATATATATAGATAGATAGATAGATAATTTTATGTCAATCTTATTAATTAAAACACTTTACATTTTTTTTACACTGAAATTATACTGAAATTTATAAATGTATAAATATTTTTGTTTGGTATCATATGCATTATAAATAGTTTCTCAAGCGAAATTCAATAGCTTTGATCACATAACGGTTATTTCTTTTTATGCATATGAAATCAAACATTTTAAATCCAATATATATTATTGTTTATTATTATTATAATTTTATTAAAATTGCATTAATTAAAACAAGAAAAATTTCCGTAATGCAGTAATATGTATTACCACATACTTTAGTATATATATTGTACATTAGCACATAATCCAAGCTTTAAAAAAAATATATATACACGCATAATATATTATGTAAATATATATTTCAATAATTACATTATTTAAACGGTCGATCATCTTAAATATTTAACTTAGATCATATTTTAATAGTAAATTAAAGGTTTTATTGCTGAATTTAATAAGAATTATTTTCTTAAAAGATTATGTAAATTCTATAATAATTATTTTGAAAAATCTTTTATTTATCGTTGCATTCATTTGTACATGGAAAAGAAATATATTGTACTAGTGTATGTGCGACGAATGGACGCCGGAGATTTGAATTTCTGCGTTACTTCGAAAATCAGCTACAAAGTCGGTGCGTTTTCCTCTTAAAAAATTCTTAACAAACGTCGCATCTTTATCGATGCACTAAACTACAATGAAAAGAGAGAATGAGAGGGAAAGAATATGGCGTGCAGAAATATCGTGGCGGCTCGAATAATCCCCATTTATTTCCCTTTATATGCATAATGCAGGCGTCTCAACCCTCTCCATCCCCGTTTGGTTATGCATATAGTCGGTATGGAGGTTGTAGTGGGGAATGGAACCGCAGCGTGGGGCCTTTGGAATACCAGCTCTTACTCTTTCTCTTTCTATCTTTCGCGTAGGTGCTACTTTCTCAACTTCGTTAGCCTGGGTGAACATTAATGACCCAGGAGAATACATTCAACTTTCTAACCGCACTTTCTCGCTTTCTGTCTTTTGCACTGCTTGTCTCTTATTGTTGCTTTATATTTGTTTTCGTCTCCACTCGTTTAAGTAATTATTTTGCTTTATTTCCACGCTCTCCTTTATCACTGCTATTATATTAATATTTTCCGGCTTCATCTGTTTTCCATATTTGAAATATTTATATTACTTTTTTCCTTATTAATTTTTTGTATTTCGTTGTTTGTTAATCTTGGACTAAAACTTTTTACATTTTTGTAATTGACGGATTGGATGTAAATCGAAAGCCTTTTCGGTATAAGATTTATAGTAGATTCGTTAGGAAACTGAGATTTTTCACGTCAAACTTTTATTTTGCTTCATGGTCCCCGTTACTTTTTTTTTTGAATTTATGAAATAAAAATAATATTCATTTCTCAGGATATTTATCATTTGCTGTAGCATATGTCATGCCTAGGAATCACATCTAAAATTGGATTGTTGAAAATTGTATATTGTATATTGAAAATTGTATTACGAACATATTAGCACTAAGTTATTAATGAATTAGCTTTCATTTTTGTAAATGAATATAAAAATTAATTATAATTATCTTTTACATATTAATGTAATTAAATTTTATTTGACAAGTCAAAGTATAAATTATTATTACGGAAATATGAATAGCTTGATGAAATTATATGAATATCGATGAACCAGTCAGTAGTTAGAATGTTTGAAATTTATCGGTAATTTACATTGCACTTTTAATTGTAGCAAAACAATAAATAATTCTCATGTACAAGTTTCATTAATTGGTAACAGTATTATTAAGCAACAATTTGAAATCCTTATTGTAATATTATTTTGTTAAAGACTATTCTGTATTAATTTGCGCCATAAATATTATATTATTTATAGTTTCGGACATTATATATAAGGTATAATTTAGTAATTAGGACATTTAATAATATCATCGAAGCAAACGTTTTGGCACTATTTCGTTAATATGGTCTGTTTTAAAGAATTTCAATTTAAATTTATGAAACTTGTTTTAAGTAATTTTTGTACTTACTCTCTAACATAATTATAATTGTATAATATCTTAAATCTATAAGATTTTAAAGTGGCATTTAATCATAAATGCATTAATTGAAAACTATATTAAATTTTAGAAGTATTTAAAGATACTCGTAACATACATATCTAATATTTTCCTCGTCAATTTATATCTAAATAACGTATATCTAAATAAAACATAAAACACAATATTTACTCACACAAATACCTAAAGAGCAATTGTCTTTAGCACATTGAAAACTTATTTCTCCAACCTGAAAAATCTATTTCCACATTATTTGTTTTCTAGCGTAAAAATCTTGCGGACCATTACGAATTCGACAAGCGTGTAACAAAGGATACATTTGCCGTAAGCTCTGTTTCTGTAATTTTCGTCTTTCGTCCTTTTGATGGCAGCCCCTTTTGAATATTTTGAATAGAACGGGCAATACTTTCGATTCTACTTGGCTCTTTGCAGCCCACCTCTCACTTATGCTCTCTCTCTCTCTCTCTCTCTCTCTCTCTGTCGCACCTCTGCGTGTCGTGGCGCGACATTCGTCTTAACTGCAGCTTTTGCAAGAACTTATCGCCATACTGTTACTCCTTGAGAATGCAGTAGTTTCCTTTGGATTGGCCGAGAGTTGCTAATACATCGTATGCGAAATTACAGCTAAAATAATATTGATATATAGTTTCTGTTCAATGAAATTATAAAGCTCATGTTTGAATAGTTTCAATTTAATACAAGTTTAATGGTTATTGTGTGATTTTAATTCGCATGTTTATTACTAAGGATAATTGTATACATGTCATTGATTTTACTTGATATATAATAAAATATAGGGCAGCCCGTTCATTATCTGTTATTAAAACTAAGCAAATGGTCCAATATAAATTTATACTTTTGTAATTCAATAATAACTGCTACTAATCATTGTCAAATCCTCGTGCCTCAGATTGTAAAAAAATTATTAAAAACTCAAGAGTACCATATATTTTTAATGTAATATCAATTAATGGAATAATAAATTTTGTATTTATTATGCATCAGTTATTATGTAATTCAAGTTTATAAATCATTTAAAAGTAATTGTTCATTAAACGGTGATAAAGTAATAAGTTAAAATATGATATTCTTAGGTAATATGTTCAAATCCAATGTGCAACAATAAATAATTTTAAATCTATGACTTTAGCAGAACCGAATTTAAAATTGATATTTCAAATGAAATATTTTGCCTTCAAAATAAGTTGCTTTTGTAAGTGTAAAGGCGTTTGAGCATGGCAAATAGTGTCTCTGTCAAGATTCAGCGGGAGATTATCAACATATTACTCTGATAAGGGCGAGCCGACGCTGTGCAACCACTTGACAGAACTACAAAATTATATTATGCTCACTCCAATATGTACATAAATATAAAAATTATTATGATTATGATTATTATCGCTATTATTATTATTATTATTATTATTATTATTAAAATTATTGTTGTTGTTGTTGTTATTATTATTAAAATTGTTGTTGTTGTTGTTCTTATTATTATTATTATTATTATTATTATTATTATTATTATTATTATTATTATTATTATTATTATTATTATGCATTAGTTATAACGTTTTTTTATAATTTGAGAGGAATTCTGATTTTGTGATAATGGGGAATCCTCTAACGACGATCGTCGAGAGATCGATGCGGTTATTCCCCTCCCTGTCCGTGAACAGTCTCTCGTACTATAAACGGTGGACTCTCGAGTGCTTTCGTGATTTTGGTAGCGGAGTTTGCCATCTCATCCAGGACGTAAACGGTGTGCGCCAAAGTTCTTCGCGCGTACCTAGAAACGCATGCCCTCAGCATGCACATACCTGTCCACGTGAGTGTGCACGCCTGAAGTTAGGATTAATGTACATCAGTGCTGTATATACCCGACGTGCGTCATCCTGATACTTACATTTTGCGAAAAATTGTTTCATTAGTGGTACGGTAGAACTCTGTCAGATAAAATTGTTCTCGTTAAAATATAATAAGCACCTTTTCACAGAATTTGGCATTGAAATGATAAACAATGAAAACAGTTGTTATTATCGTTTACAATAATACTGTTGGTATTATTATTTTAGTTATCGTAGGATATTGTATACGGATATTGTCCAAGAGAATAGTTGTAGTGTATTATGATTGGTAGTATTGATCTGTCTTATTTGTCTTTATTAACTTGATAAATATACTATGGATCGATAGTTTTAGTAAAATGGTCAATAAAGCTTAAATATTTACGCAATATTCCTCACTTTACAAGGATTGAACAAATTTAACGAAACCTAGTACGAGTAACCTCCAGAATACCGGTGAAAAATCATTTGGTATGTGTTTAACAAAAGGTTACCCTCAATATTTCGTTAATTTTTCTAGTTTTATTATAAGTTGATTGTAATATGGTCTTTGACATCGAGTTAAATTTATCAGCAGCAAGTAAATATTGCAAGGCGTATCTCTGGTTATTTAGAGGATAATCATGCGATAAGGCAGGGACAGTCTCGTAGCGAAAAACCGACGAATGTAAGTAAATGATTTAGTTTGCGATACAGTGAAGTTCGCGTACATATTGTTTACGCTATCACTAAATAGGTCAAGTAAATGCCATTAAATTACGTATATTTGTGATTGTGAATAGTTTTACGTAGCCCATTGTTCTGCATTCCATTTTTATTCGAGTTGATGAGTCAGCGCCGTATGCGATTATCATCACTTAATTTGTTTTTTATTCTCTCGAGTTATTCCAGTATTTACATTTTTGGTTGTCGTTGAAGTTTTAATCATTTATTAGTTTATTTATGTGTGTTACTCTTCGATATCATCTATATTAAATTTTAATTTTACAAGAAAAGAAGATTAAATCACTTTCATATTTATTGAACGATTACTTGATAATTGGATTGCGCAGTCATCGTGAGTTAATTAGGATTTAAAAACATTGGTGATTAATTTTAATTAAATTTGAATATTCAATATTATCTATGAATATTTATTACCCAATTCTTTGGCTACATATTGATTACAATGAAAAACAAATCCAATAGGAAATATATGAAAGAACTCTTAAATTTAACATTTACTTTATATTAATTTATCAACAAAAAAGTATCGACAAAATTATATTATTTTAGATATTTAAATTATTAAGGAATACATACTTTTTTTGTAGAGACCATGATTTTTTTGTTAATAAAATGATACTTGTACTATATGTGATGTTGTTTGAAGATTATTAATGAATTTTTCCCACCTCAATTAAAATATTTACAATATATATATATACAAAATTATTTTCTTTATGGATTTTGTTTATAAGGTATTTTAAATATTTATTCTATTCAAACTAAATGACTTTTAAATTCTCACGATAGTTACATTTTAATACAGAATGCTGCAATATTTAATACTCTGTACTCAAAATATATATTTTTTTTACAATATTCCTATAACTTTTAATATCAGCAATTAATATATATTATTAGTAGTTATATTTGAGGAGAAACCTAAACTGACACTCTGGAAGCCACCATTTGCCAAAAGCGTTGCACAGGGAACGAGACGAGCTAGTGTTCATAATTAATTGATCTAATTACGCATTATAATCTGACGCTTTTACCTCCACCTACTTCGTTTCCTTTACGCTCGACGCCTCTTTGTTTCATCCAATACCCATTGTCTTTTTTCCCTCATTATACCGATCTCTTTTTACTTTTTTCGCTATTACTTCCATTTTACTTCTTTCCTTTCTTCTAGTATTTAAAGTTTTATTTACTTTCCTTTCCGAGTAACGTTTTTTATTACATAATAAAATAAAAAAAAATAGAGAAGTTAATTTAAATTAGTGTATAATATAACGACAGCAAGTAATTTTACAATGTGGAAAATGATAAATACGGATACGTATACAGATGCATACATGAAATATTGATTATAAACAAGTGAAACTTATTAATCTATAATAATGAAGTGATTCTAGGATATGCTTTACGTATTTAATTGATATTGTATTTAGACTTATTTGATACTTCGACATCTAATCACAATTTGGGCTTTGAATTTTGAAGTTATTTCTTAAATTAAATATATTAAATATATTAAATATATTTTTTGTAAAGTTTATTATCGATTTTTCGCTAATATCAATGATAGTAATATTTAAAAATCTGACGTGAGGCAACATATTTTCGTCTTTGCGATTAAAAACTAGCAATAATTTTACTTCAAATTTTAGTCTTAAACTAAGTTTTAATATGACTTGAAACTTGCATAAGCAACTGTGTTGCCGTGACTTCTCTCAGTAATTCTTGATTATTCAACTAAAAAAACGATTTTCATTTTTAAGATTAATGTCATAGTGCTAAGATTTAAAAGAATACGAAATCGCTTTCGTATAAATATTAAAAAAAATTTTACATATATGAATAAATTTAAGACATATATTATTAGTCGGAAATTATATGAATATACAAAATAGTATATATAATATAATATAATATATAATATACAAAATAGTAACAGATATTTTTTTAATACAAATGGCTACATTTGGCCATATCATTACATAAATATTATTTTTTTTTATTTTCTTAAAACATTAAAACATTATTTAAAAAAAATTACTTTCTAATATAAAATTATATGTATTTATCCTTCTGCATTTATTAATGAAAGAGTATTTTAATACGATTAATTCTATACTAAAACTATAAAAATATGATGAATAAAAAAATAATGATAAAAATAATTGTATTGCATGTGAAATAAAAATTGTTTTTTTTCGGAATTTCGTTCCAGAAGTTTTCAATAAATATGTGGATGATTTTATTTTAGTTAAATCTTAAAATTGGCGAGCAGTAGTTAATTTTTCATGTTAACCTATGCTCTAAGTATAATCATAGTTTTGATTACTTTATATTATTTTATATTATTATTGTCATTTTATAATGTATTGAAAATTAGTCAAAATTCTAATTATTTAAAATTATTCTAATATAAGTGTTATATATTTAATTACTATTAGCATGTATATATAATATTGTATAATAAAAATATAATTCATGCAAGCCGAATTTAATAATGTAGTGAAATAATAGCTAAATGTGTTGTTAAATAAAGTTGATAAGCAAATAATTACGGACGCTTTCCTCGTGTCTTTATTAATTTTTCATGTACATGTTTCATTTTTTAAATTTCTATGAAATTATAATCAGAGTCTAATTTTTTATGTATATTATATAGACGAATACATATTACTTTATTTATATTAAATCCTGCTGAATATACGTTATCTTATGAATTTTTTATTCAATACAATAAATCTTTTATTTGTATCATTTATACCATAATGTATAATATATGCATAATAAATAATATATAATATATAATATATAATATATGCATACTTTACTAATTTACTCTCGAGATATTTTGATATCATTATAATAGAATTGAATATTACTCAATTTTATTATTTATAATATTATTTATTTAAAATTATACTTACTTTGTTAGATCATTCTTTCTTTAATACTTTATTGTATTATTTTACATTCGAAATTTTATTGTATTATTTATATATAATTGCTTTATCAATTAAATAAATTTTTTTTCTAACGTAGTCAAAGTATTTTAAACTTATTAATTTATCCTATTCTTACGAAGTTATAATATTATTAAAAGAATGCGAAGCTATAATATTCTTACGAAGTTAAATTACCATTTAATTTTAATGTATACATTAATTACTGTTGTACGTAATTATAAACTATATTTTATTATAAAAATATAACAAAAACAAATTTTAAGGCAATAATTGTCATGTTTATAAAGCTGAATATGTTATACTTAATATCAATCTAATCAATTTATTAATGCAATAATACAACATGTACATAAGCGAGCGTATCTAAATATAGCTCATAGTGATTGAATGAAAAGAGATATTAATAGTATTGCGTTCTTCATTTTCAAAGCGTAATATGAAAGCTGAACAAAACTGCATGGATTGGCGAGCGAAAACCGGATCTTATGCATTTCGCGCTTCCTTAAAGGTATCCAGTAGAAGGAGCATCTTTCCTTAGTTGAACAAGTAAGCAAGCGCCGGAAAATTGGCTAGCTTCAGAGGATTTCACGTCTCAAAATGCTACGACTTTTCCATGGACGAATCTTTTACTGCAGAGCTGCATTGAAAATGTTTATATCTGAGATTCACCAAAATTCTTTGGTTATTCTTTTATTCTTCTTGACACTTTTTCTTTTTCATTTTTTACAAGATGCAATTCATTTTTCTTAGGCAAATAATTGCACTCGATTGATTTTTTTATTCGTAGTTTAAATTTAAAAGAAAATTAGGTATAATTTATGTTTTTTATGTCAATTAAAATTTTACTCATATACATTACAATAATTTTTTGGATATATAGGCTCATTATAATAAATGTTCTTCGCTGTGTAACTATTTTTGAAGAAGTATTTTTTAAAACATGATTTTTTATTTTATTCAAATAAGCAAATTCTTGTGGTTATATTTTATATAGTAGTTTAATCTATAACAGTAATTACATAATATAGGCTAGTATTTATCACTTTTGTTGACTCGTGTGCAGAATTGTATTCCCAAATCTGGCTTGCAGAATCTCTGTTGTTACACTGGTTAAATACTCAAGCAATTACCCTGTGAATGAACTTTCGTAATTTGCATTCGGCCTAATTTCTCAAACTAAAAGTACATCGGTATACTGATAAGATTTTTTACTTTGTCATTGCTTTTTTCATTTTAAATTGTAAGTTGTAACATATTATTTCTTAAATAGTACTTAAAAAATTAGTTTTTCTAGAACTCTACGTTCAAATAAGTCTTTTCATACTTTACAGAATATCATTAATATATCATTAATAAATAATCAGTAATATAAGTGTTTATTTCGATAAATAAATGTATTGTC
This sequence comes from Ceratosolen corneri, assembly GCA_030522565.1. Taxonomy (NCBI): domain Eukaryota; kingdom Metazoa; phylum Arthropoda; class Insecta; order Hymenoptera; family Agaonidae; genus Ceratosolen; species Ceratosolen corneri. The sequence continues at coordinate 2,218 of JAPYYT010003252.1, read as the reverse complement.
TAAATCATCGTAAACATTGTTTTCATTGTTTTTACAGCAATTGAAAAACGTAAATATAATTCCATATTTTTACATATAAACATACTTAAATTGTTCATTATTATTTTATAATAGATGAATATATTATTATATGTTTTATTTGAAATGTATTAAATAATAAATAAGTGAACGTGGAAGATAGCTTGAAAGAGTTTTAAATATAATTAAAATTAAATATAAATAATTCGTTTAGAATAATTATTATAGATTTTTTCTAAGAATATACAATCAAGAAAGATACACGACTAATGTTTAAAAACTGAAGGCTAAGAAAGAATGGTCTAAAGTATAGTAAAATAATATATAATATTTTATATCTCTATATATGACGCTCATGAAAGTAGAACACACATATAATATACATATATACACATGTATAATACACATGCATATATATATATATATATATATATATATATATATCGAAGTTGTATCTGCATTAGAAAAGTTGTATTGCTACTATTGAAATGATAAAAAGGAAAAAGAAGTAGAAAAAAGTATATTTGAAGATAAAACTAATGTTATATACGCAAATGTTAGCAGCTGCAGAAAAATATATAATCACGTAAATATAACATTTTCTTGACAAACTGTTTCCTTTCCCAAAGATAGAAATAAATTATACAAAAATTAATTCTCATATTTAATTTTATTATTAATATATTACAAATATATTCACGAATTTTTTAAAATATGATTGATGTAAGTGGATGAAATAAAAAATGAAATAAAGCAATACTTATTATTTTCATCCGATGCAAATTAGTAGTTTCACAATTTCAGAAATATTATTATTTAAATATAAAAGTTTTATGTGACTTTAAAAAGAATTATTTATCGACATATTACAGAAACGAAAACGATTTCAATCAAGTTATAAATAATGCACAATTAGTATTAGCATCATTCGATTTCATCGCTATTATTGATAAGATTATGTTATGAAATGCGCTGTACGTATAGCTACTATCTGATTATCATTTTAACATTTCTCGAAATATGTCAACTCTTTCAGCAATGGCTTATTATGTATAATTTGAATGATAGTGGATTAATCTGGTTAATTCGTGCTTCAAAGGTTTTAACTGTTTCGGACAAAATTATGTTGTGAGAGCTCATTGTTTTTTGGCATGTGCACAAATAGATAGAAGGGAGAAAAAATCATCGAGTCATATAACGTTGATAAGAACTCGGTTATCAGTACGTAATTGCGCGTAGTGGCTCACGTATACGTGACTGCGCGCGTTAAATAATGAAATTTAGTATCCTTTCAATCTCTTTTCATCTCAGGGCTCCACAAGAGAGGAGAATTTAACAGTAGTTGGGCCATAGTGCAGACACACGCGCAATTAAGCCGCTCGGATAAACACGCAATTACACCGCCGACAATGTTAGCTATGAACGTGCTAGAGAAGATACAATTGCCGGCTGGAGACTCACTTCCCCTTGCAGAATCGAATTAATTCGATGTTCCCTGATGGCCACCTTAAAAGCCAGCGCCCCAGTTGTAAATGATCGTTTAGTCTGTATCTTTCTGCTCCCTCTTTGCTTACCGAATGTCGAGATTACATGCCTTGAAGACGTTCTTAAAAAGATGAAGTTTTCTAGTGCGGTAATATGCAGACGCAAATGCTTATGAAGCTTATTTTTATGGCAAAAGGAAATGAAGTGCATATTTAAATGTCATTAGTACAGTCTGGGCAAATGGTACTTTGTTTATAGTATTTATTTGGAGCTGTATACATTTGCCAGCTAGTACAATCAGTCCGTAATTCGTCCAATTCAAAGCTTCTTAAAGATCTCACAAAGTGTAAAATTCAATGAAACTAGGTTGCTTTAAAATTATTGATATCCAAGCAATTTTAAAAACAAGTTCACCAATGTTTTAGTCAAATCTAATATATATATATATATATATATATATATATATATATGTATATCCACTGCCTTTGCTTATGAAATTTGCTATTTTTTTTTTTTTTTTTATTTTTTTTTGCGAACATAGCACATAATATTATTTCATTGTAATCTATGCGTATAATACAGAGCAAATATAATACAAGATACTAAACTACTTTGATAAAAATAAAATAATAATAATTGACGATACCATGCCAAACTTTTTAGAATATATTTTTTAAAATTTATATATTTTATAAACTCCACATATTATGTACGA
>JAPYYT010003251.1:0-13622 GCA_030522565.1 Ceratosolen corneri | reverse complement strand
GGGGCTCGGTTCAGGGTATGGATATTTTGTCGGGTGCCCGGGCCTCTGGCGTTGATAAGGAGGGATGACACGTTAGCCCCGCAAATGGCAGTCCATGTCGAGGGAGAAAGCGTGGGTAGTTGTTGTCCTGGTGCGCATCTCGGGGCAGTTCCCTATGCTTCCTCCAGGCACCTCTATTTGTTTGGCCAGCTGTTATTTATAAAGAGCAGAGACACGCGGAGTTGGTAATGCCCGGATAATGGCCAGCTTGTTGCTGCTGGTGGTGTGTAATTATCTTATGGGCTGTTTGGTCTGGGATGTTGCTCTAACAATCGGTTGGGCTGCCTGTGTGCGTGCGTGTGTGTGTGTGTGTGCGTGCGCGCTTGTGGGAAGATGATTCGATAGAGTTCCGTGTTGTTATCGTTGAGTTGTTAAAGGCTGAATAATTTAAAAAATTTAATGCAAAGCTTCGTGATACGAAAGGGGCATGTTTGTTGGCGTACATAGTAATGAGTTGTGTAAATGTGAGTAATCTTTGCATTGTACTTGAAGTAGTAGAAAAATTTAATTTGTATGTTTGAATGGTAGTGTTGGCAGTTTCCAGCGAAGCATTCAAGATTTGAATTCGTTATTTTAAAATTGAGATCAACGATCTCAACTTCACAAAGCGGTCTATTACTGTTATCTACTTATGATTCATTTATCGTCGACTTTAAACAGTTTTTTTTCTACTTTGTACGTTGAATTTTTGTTTGGGAATGCAAAAGTAAATTTTAAATATGAAAAATAATTAATAATGATTTGAGCAAAGGTAGATAAACTACTTAAATATTAGTGCGTTAGTTATTAACATAATTGTGCAATTTACGTTATTGCCAGCAGCATATAAGATAAAATATATATATTTAGAAATGTTTCTTGGCAAATACATTTATGAATGTTGTTATCTGCTTTTTCTTTTTTCTTCGTACCAGTATTTATTTATTTATCGCTCTATTGTTTCGTTCCACGCTTTTTTATAATTTACCGTTGTCAGTTAATCATTTTTGAACACATTGACCTAATGTTATGAAACAGTTGATAAATGGTGTAAATGATAGAAAGCATTTAACGTTATTTATTTTTAAGATTTGTCAACGTTTGACTAATCGTAGCAATGCTTATTAAAATGCACCAAAGTCTTGCTAGTCGACCAATGTTTGTTAATATAATTTTTGATTTTTCGACAGGTGTGGCCACTGCAAGCAGTTGAAACCAGAATATATAAAGGCAGCTGAGCTATTGAGAGACAGTGATCCTCCAATTACTTTGGCTAAGGTCGATTGTACCGAGGCTGGAAAGGATACATGTAATAAATACTCGGTCAATGGCTATCCAACGTTAAAGATCTTCTCGAAAGATGAAATGGTTAATGATTACAATGGTCCGAGAGATGCATTCGGTATTGCCAAATATATGAGGGTGAGCATTAGAAATATATTTTGTGCTTAAATAGTTTTGAGAAAATGTCATGATCGTAAGTTGGAGATTTAATTATTAATAATCGACAATTCCTAAATAACCTTCTGTCCTCAGCTTTAGATTAATTATATCGATTATAGACTTTTTGATCCTGCAAGCGTTTGCCAGAATCTTATTACAAAATAGTAATGTTTCGATATAGCATTGTGGAAAAATTATTAATTTCTTAAATACTTTAGGCTCAAGTTGGACCAGCTTCCAAAGAGTTGCTGACTGTTGAAGATTTGGAGGAGTACTTGAATAGCGATGAAATAGGAGTGATTGGATACTTTGAGAAGGACGATTCTTCGCTCTCTGCATCTTACCATTCTGTTGCTAAGAAATTGAGGGAGAAATTCCGATTCGGACACTCCGTTAATGCAGATGTTCTTAAAAAAGCAGAGCATAAGTGAGTAATTATTTTTAGTTGCAATAAAGTAGATGCAAGCCAAACGCTTTAATAGAATATGCTAATAGCTTTATAATTTTTCATGGTAGATGTATAAATATTTAACGTACAAACATAAATGTGTTTCAGGAATAAAATCATTATTCACCGACCCAAGTTACTGCATAACAAGTTTGAGTCCGACTCGGTTGTCTATACAGGTGCTGACTCTATCAATGACATCAGTGAATTCGTCAAAGAAAACTAGTAAGTTCTGTCATATTATTTATTGAAGCCTAATGAGTTGACAGGTAATTACATTTTTACAGAGAGAGAGATATAAAGAGAGAAATTTCAATATAAACGCCGCTAATATTTAATATTGGTTATCAAAATTTATAAAACGGCCATTTTTATGTTCAACAGACATTAATTTTGTTAATAGTGCTTGTATTTTGTAAGCATTCGTTTGTTTATTAAAAAGCAATTTGCACAAAGAACGACTAACCTATAAACGTCCAAGTATTTTATCATACAAAAACATTCAATTCTAAATGATTCATTTACAAAAATATCTTACAAATAGTAGAAGAAGACTTTTAAATATAATGTAAGCATTCGTGTGTACCTTATACTCAGTTAACTATACTTTAATTCGTTATTACATCTGCTCGTTTAAGCAGTTCTTTCTTAGTTTACTTAGTAGCCGATTTTACGTCTAATTTATTACAAATATCCAAAACTTTCCTCTTTTCGTATTCAGTCAAGCTTTGAATAACTATTTTTAAGAATAAAGCTAATTTCCTTTATCATGCTCTTTGTATTCGATGTATGCACTTTTATCTCAAACAGCAATAAAATGATGCGTAATAAAGTGTAAATTTTATAATAGAATAAATATTATAGCCTCTCCTTCATTAAAATTATAATTTAACAAAATTGAACAAGTAGCTCATAATGGTAATGCATTACTGAACGGAGCACTCGTTCAAATATCATTTTAAATTAATAAGAGAGAGATAGATAGCTATATGTATAAACAGACCTACAGAATTATTATCGGATATTGAATTAATGAAATGAATGTGTGTGAGAAATCATGGATAATTGACTTAATAATTACGACGAACCGTCCTTAGCTATGGCCTCGTCGGCTTGCGCACCCGTGACAATCTGGAGGCCTTCAAGAAGCCGCTGGTCATTGCCTACTACTCCGTCGACTACGTGAAGAATCCCAAGGGCACCAACTACTGGCGCAACCGTATCAGGAAGGTTGCCAAGGACTTCCCCGATTACACATTCGCAATAGCCAACAAGGACGAATTCCAGAACGAGCTCAACGAGTATGAGGTCGACTACGTCAAGAGTGACAAACCCATTGTCCTGGTGCGCGACGAGCGCAACCAGAAGTTCATGCTCCGCGACGAATTCAGCGTCGATAATTTCGTCAAGTTCATGAAGGACCTGCAGGCGGACACCCTCGAGCCCTACCAGAAGTCAGAGCCGATCCCAGAGAACACCGGCAATGTCAAGATCGCGGTCGCCAAGAACTTTGACGAGGTCGTGACAAACAACAACAAGGACACGCTCATCGAGTTTTACGCGCCCTGGTGCGGACACTGCAAGAAACTCGAGCCCATCTACAACGAGTTGGGTAAGGAAGCTATTTGTCCGTTTTAACAACAAAATGATACTATGAAACCTCCATCGTCATTAAGTCACTAAAGACTCTGGCTCTTGTTTCCGGTAGTGTCTTCGTGTTTCCTTGTTCCTTCGTGTCGAGCAAACAAACCCCTTAAACGCGCGCCAAAGCAATTTCCGCAAATAACGAGATTAATGTAGATTCTCGGTATTCCGTGAATGCCCTTGGAAATAAGCAGCGGGGAAGAATTTCTTCGTATAAAGCTTTATCGAGCTTGCTTACAGGCAGCTTGATCGCGAGGAAGAGTCCAATCGAAATTAATCCATCCTATTAATAATGAAAGCCACGCGAAATCGTTGTTGGAGCTTAAAAGAAGCGCCAAAATAATGACTCTAAACACACATCTGTAGGTGTGAATTTGTTGTTAAAACGTGCGATATTTCCCTGTAAATTTATCTTTCTTTCGACCCACGATTCCCACTTGACGATTCCCACGATTAAAAGTCTGCTTTCGCTCACCTCCCCTCCTTTACCAATTAACCAGGTGACAAGCTCGCCGACGAGGATATTGCGATCGTCAAGATTGACGCGACGGCCAACGACGTGCCTTACCCGTACGAGGTCCGAGGCTACCCCTCCCTCTTCTGGGTACCGAAGGACTCCAAGGACAGCCCGCAGAAGTACGAGGGTGGCCGGAAGCTCGAGGAGTTTATCGAGTACATCGCCAAGCACGCGACCAATCCCCTCAAGGGCTACGATCGTAGTGGCAAGCCAATAAAGCCCGTCCAGGAGGAGCTGTAAGGCGAGGAGCGAGCAAAGTTTCCTTTGCCGGACGAGGACGACGTGGATCACTCGAGCGACGTTCTTGTTGCTGCATTTGTGATAGCATTATTTTCATAACTTGGCCGACCGACGATAGGTTATCAATAATAACGAGCTCCTCATTTTTTTCTATGTCTTTATTCTTTTGTTATTTTCTTTTTTTTTTTCTTTTTTTTTTTTTTATCCCATTATACGATTGTGTTTGTATAGATTTAAGAGAGTAGTAGATGGGGCAAATGTGTGTGGCGTGGAGTTGCTTGGGAGCCGCTCGAGCGAGGCAACCCAATGTTATCGGATGTAAGCTAGGCTAGGCGGGAGAGAGAGAGAGAGAGAGAGAGAGAGAGAGGCGGTCGCGGCTTTCTCATTGAGCTCTCCCACTCGTTGTGTTGGCGGTCATGTCCGCGGCACTGTGTCTTGGGGATTGAAAGAGAGAGAGAGGAATGTTGCGGCGATCCACAAGCAGCAGCGGCCGAGCGATGAATATCATGGCATTGAAAAGTTTTGGCAGCAAAGCTACGGGCGAGAACGAAGTATGCACAAATGTGGCATGAAATCAATTGTCGAGGCTCGCAACGCCATTTTTATAAGAACTCTAATCCAAAAGTTAGCGTCATGTATTTCTCGAACGTGTGACCCGGCGAACGAATATTTTAAATGCTTATTTAATAAAATGTAGATTGGGCAATTGTCGCTCGATTTGTTTTATTTCCCGATAGAGACAGAGAGAGAGAGAGAGAGAGATAGAGAGTTAGTGCATAGGGTTTATTATACATGTAATGCTGAATTTTATACAGATGTTTTACAAGATTTTGCAGAAATACCAAGTAAAAAGTTTCTTTCGCAAATTTCTGTCAGTGAACTATTTCGTCACATTGATATATTTGATAAAAAACAAAAACAAACAAAAAAAGACTACGGCAAAACCAATACCTTTTGTTCACAAACGTGTTAGTCAATAAATTGTTTTATACGAAATCTCGCAAACTTGTCAGTGTGCAATTATTTTATCACTCACAACAATTTCTCCATTACATTGCTTTTATCTTACAGCGGGAATCTCGCAGTTTGCCCTAATCTAAATTATAGCTATTAAACTGGGCTTTAAAAAAAAATGGCCAAATAAGGATGTAATTTGCGCCCCTTATCCTTGTTATAAACGACCTCATTAAGCGGCCGCGCAACGTTAATATTTAAATTGAGACGAAATAGCGAGTGCCGATGTCCCAATTTTTATAAAACGCATTTCGTGAGTTCAAGTCATATAATTCTTCACGAGTTGGCGCGGAAATTCCATAAACTGTCACAATGCTTGCAGATATTGTGCTTCCGAAAGGCAAATATTTTGACAAGCATTCTGACATGTTTGCAGCTGCTCAACTCAAAACAGCATACAAACGACAATATTACAGTGTACACGAGCGCGCGTACGTGCATTCAAATACTTTGCAGTTATCAAAACAATTATTTTATCTCGCAAAGCTCTTAAATGGATTCTATCCCCTTTACTCGCGGAATTTTCACGCGACTTGCCGAGTCAAAGTTAAGTTGGTTTCGCCTTCATCATTAAATGCACGCGCATATTCACAAATTTCACCTACACATACAACCCTACTTGTTGGAATAACAGGTGAAAATGAGCCTTTTATTATTAATCAACCAACCGAGACTTCCTGATTTGATTGCAATAAAGTTGGCGTGCCGCTGTGCAAATGGGGCTTGACGCTTAAATTTTAAATATCGTCAGCTCGTGGTAAAATTATGTCGAATTACATCTATCGACTGTGTAACATGAACAGCAGCGTCGAGAAGAAATCGCACTTGGGTCGTCTAATTGCTACACTTTATCTAATAAAATTGTCACCCAACGTGCGCGTCATCTCCTCATCAACCCACGCAACTTGCGATCGCAGCGTGCACACTTTAAGCTTTCAAAGCGATCAACATTTCTCATTAGATCGCGCAAAGTACAAATTTCGCCAATAAATTAGCTACCAGCTAAACATAATTTTGATGGAGCTGGTGAGATTAAAGCTGATTTGCCACATTTTGGCGCCCCGACCGCTCACATTTCCCATCAAGAGACCTCGTGAACGTCGAAGGTATCGGCCGAGAGATGTAAAGCTCCTCGTCAGCTGGGGGAAGAAAGTGTGGCCGTGCTGGCTCCGAGAACAAACGGCGGGAGGTCGACCGATCGCGAGTGAGCGAGAGAGGAGGGACGGAACGAGTATGGAAGGAAGGAAGGAATGAAGGTTGGTAGGTAGGAACGAGTATGGAAGGAAGGAAGGAAGGAAGGAAAGAGGGAAGGAAGGAAGGAAGGAAGGAAGGTTGGTAGGTAGGCGAGAGACGAGGCTTCGCATCTTGTTTTTCGAGCTGGGAGTTGGAGTTGAGCGCCATCTCCGGCGTCGCCGCGAAGCAGAGGTCGTGCGAGCCTGCGGCGACGAGGGCCGTTGAGGGGGCGGTGGCGGGGCGGGGGGATGGACGGAAGATGTTATATATATAGAGAAACGGCCGAGAGGCGCGCGCCGATGAAGCTCGAGTTGTAGTCGACGGCACGTCTTACGCCCGTCAGTCCAGGACGACGTCTCTCCTCCAGGTCCAGGGAATAGGTTCGCAGCTCCCTGTCGGGGCATCGCGCGTCGTCGCGTCGCCTGTCCAAGTTTTCGAGTTCTTGTTTGTCGGAGGCCAAGGCTGGAAAATCATGACTCGTGAGTATTTATTGCCCAGCGAGCCTTTCCCTCCTCTACCCTTCCACGCTCTCTCTCACTCACTCTCTCACTCTCCCGCCGTCCCTCACTCTCACTCTCACTCTCACTCGCTCCCTTCCCGTTCACCCTCCCCCTCCCCCCCACCCGTCGTCACTCTCCGTGGCTACAGCTGTGCAGGTCCCGCACTTCCTCGGGCGAGCCAAGCCAAGTCCCCGAAGCTTCCTCTGTCTCGCTCGTCCGGGGCTTTGTTTACGGGGGCAGCTTCAGACGTCGAGGGTCCCCCGGGGTACGTGGCGGTCCGTGAAACCCGACACCATCCTCGTCGGTCGCCGTTAGTTGGTTAGTCAGTCGCTTCGAGAAAACTGGGATGTCCGCTGCGGAGCCGCGTGTCCTTCTCCCCGAGGTCGATTATCTCGAGGTTTTGGCTGCTTCTTCCGCGTCGCTTTATGCTCCTTCCCGTCGTCGTGTATTATTGTGAGCCTAAGGCTGCGTCGTCGTCGTTCACGTTCGTCGGCGATTCGTCGCGTCTGCGTCGCTTCCTTGTTTAGTTGCGCGTGCAAAGCGCGCAAAATGTTTGCTCGTCGTGCTCCTACGCCGTTAAATTATTTATAAAATGGGAGGAGGATGGATCGTTGCTCAATTGGAGTGTCCGAGGGGGGCGATTTCTCGTTGGAGCGGTTGTTGCTCGTTATATATTTTTGGTATTTTGTTTGTGCGGATTGTCGAGTATTGTTGAGGGGCTGGAGGTGGAGGGGAATTTCGGTAAAGATATTTATTTGTAAGCAGTCGTTGTTTGATCGAGTGACGATGGGATTCGAATATTTGTCATTTGGGTTTGCCCTCCCAACTCCATTCACAACATGTATTCCAAACTTTTTTGATTACCGCCATAAAAGTTGATGTTTTATGTATTTATGAGCCACGACTGGTGGAATTGTGCTGCTATGGTAGAACTGCCTCTTGTATAGTTGTGGGTTGAGTAAGCTTTGAATCATTAGTCTATTTGCCTATTTTAGGTAAATAAAGCTTTAATAAGGCGTCCTCACCATGTAGTAACGATGAATTCTTATTCAAGTTATCAGAGGGAAAGAAACAGTTTTACTTTTGGTTTGCTTGTCAATATAACGTGTTTGATTATAATATTGTTCGTTGAGCAAATTGTATTAAATGTGGGTAGTATAGGAGTTGAAATTTATATTCAGCGGGCATAGAGGCCATCGATTTGCGCTGGATTATTCAGCATCGATTTAAATAACAAATCGAATGGCAGATCTTTCAATTGGCTAAATTCCTTGGAGTCCAGTAAGCTTCTATTCGATCCAGTAATTTCCATTATACTTGTATGTAATTGTATTGACAAAATGCACAGCTTGATTCTGTATTTAATTAATTTGAAAGCAGAATTTTAAGGTTATATGAACAATTATTCTATTTTATTCTTAGGTGGAAATCAACGTGAATTGGCCCGAGCGAAAAACATGAAAAAGTCATCGAAGAAAACAGCTGCAGAGCAGGAGAGTAATAAGGGTCTAACTCTTGAGCAAAGGAAGCAACGGTAATTAATAAAAGTGATGAAGTTTCATTTTTTTTTTTTTTTTTTCTTTTTTCTCCATAAATTCTTATGCCTATGTTAAGAGCAATGATTACAATCTTTAGAATGTATAACAAGAATTCACCGTTGGTATAATAGTAGAATCGCCAATCGTCAGACTACTTCTGACAATCACTTATATTTTGACACGAGAGAATATCACGTTATACACGCTAAACATCCTTAACCTTTAATAACTATTAGTGGATTGCATATAATTTGAAAAAATTTCTTTTCTCGAATTTTGTTAGACACAGATCAAACAAATAAAGCTGCCACGTTCGCAAAGATGTACATCTGAATATTCGAGTGTTTGCATCTGTACCCGAAACTTTTATAAGCATGTTACAATGGTAATTACTAAAAATTACCACTAATAAATTTGCTTATATTGAGAATTAGAAAAATCTGAAAAGTAAAGTAGACAACAATGATATACGAAGTATAATTGCATTTATTGTACAAATTTCATTTGTACAACAAATGCATTGACATTTCTGATCGATCGATTATTGTTTGAAAATCATTATGATTCTTAATAATTTCTTAATTATTTGAGAAGTTGAGCATATAATTACAAAGGCTAATTATTATTACAGAAATTAAACAAAATTATTTTTTTATGTTTTTATTTTGATGACATTGTTGAAGTCTTTCTTCCTCATTTTCAATTGTTTCACTCGATATAAGTCAAGAAAAGAAATTAATTTAAATATGATAAATAGTCATTATTATGGAAACATTAAAAAATTCTACATAATGGTCACGATTAATGAATTTACATTGTAAGTTAGGGTAATGCTTTCACTAAAAATGTAGTTGAAAATTTTTACAATCTTTGCGCGAGATTAATTCCTGTATAAATAAAGGAAAAATTCGACAATTTTGATTGCAGAGATGCGGAAAGGATGCGGGAAAAGCAGTCAAAGAAACAGCAAGACGGTGAAATGGGGAACCAGGCAGTGAAATAACGATAGACAAAAAATCTCTTGTTGTACGAAAACGAAAAAAAATTTTACAGACGATGGTACTGACATTAATGAATTTCCTTTTCGAGTAATTCTTTATGCAGCGTCACAAGCATTAAAGGACAATTGTGCAAATGAAAATCAAATGTATGGTTTGTAATTTAGCATAATTAATTTCTATAGACTGTACAGAATATGAATAGTGTTATTGTCCTTAACAAAATAATTCTCAGATACAATTGAAATAGGCATTGTGAATAAAAAGACCATTGTCGATAAATAGTTAAAGTATATTAACATCTTAATCGATCAATCACTGTAGATTTAGGAATTGTGCTTAACAAGAGACGACTGTACCTTATCGATGAGTTTAAATGATTGTAAATGTGATTCTTAAATTAAATGAATTTGTAATTAGTTACAGTGACGTCTGGTGCAAGCGCAAGATGTTGCATTTTAGTCATCATACTTAACTCATAATAAATTTATCAGCCGTTAGAGTTTTAATAACGAAATGTACATGCGGTGTTTCATTTCTTAAATCATAATTGCTCCTTCGATGATGATCTTATGGAAAATTAATTCTCTCTCATTTCGCTAAAATGAATATGTACGCACTGTATAAATGTATCGTCAAGTATTTATTATACAAGCTATTATGAACCAATAAACTAATTTTCTTTTCATTATTATATAGAGTGATTAAAAATCTATCCGAAATGTAGGCACGTCTTATAGCTGCATATTTAAGCTGTAATTTGAAGCAAAATACGACACCTACATTTTGTCTAATTACAACATTGGTACGATTAATTTTTTAGGGATCATTGATTCTTTATACCTGAACGTCAAATAGTTTTATTAATTTATTTCATCGATATTGATTGGCGATAGCTGTTACGAATAAGTTAGATTACTTTAAGAATAGAATTTCCACGAGAGTCCATAATGTAACGATGCAAGCAAGTTTTTAGAAGACAAAAGATAATACAACACATACCAATTGATATGTTCATTTCTACATTTGAATAGCAAAATATTATGGTACAATGGTAGTGTAGACATTAGCGGAGTGAATTGGAATAAATCATCGATATAATATATATCAATGGAATAAAATGCCGAAATATTTTCAAAATAAATATTAAATGGAAGGATGACACTCTCTTCTTAACAAACATCCATCAAGCTTTTCGTAACTTTTTCTTTTATCGGTGCTACCCAATTGATGCAAAGAGGCAAAAAAGACGTTGAATTATTTGCTTATACGAATTATGCGTTAATTATAATTACGAGAACGAAGACTACTTTGAGAATGAGGAAGAGAGCGTGAGAAATAAAAGATTTACATGTTTTTCAGATTTTTATTGCACTTTCCCAAAAAAGTACACTTTACTCTATATTTGAGAACTGAGTTTTTCTTCCTTTTTTTTTCTTTTTTTTTTTGTATTTGGATTTGAAGTAAAGTTAAAAACAAAATATTACACTACTTAATCGGTATAATGCTTTTAATCTTGTAACAGGCTGAAAATTATAATGGAAGACTAAAAAATCTTAACGGAATTAACGTGGGAAAGAAAGTCTAAAATTAATAAATCTTGTATATGTGCCACTAGACTCTACGAAACCAAATTGCGTAACAAGTAACATTTACATTCCTGTAAAGAAGTCATTCGTTAAACTACACTTTATAATCTTATTTTAACTATAAGCCGACGAACCATATTCTATTTGTCTCGTAACTGTGTAAAAAAAAAAGTTGCCTCTCAATTGAAATTTACAAGCAAATCATAGGAGCAAGCACGAGTTTCACTTGAATATCATTTATCCTTGGCCAAGGTTCGCTTTATTCCCAAAAAAGAAACGACGAACAATTATGTAAGAATAATTTCTTGTCTCGGTAACAGCTTTATTAAAATCGTTGCTTCGTGAAATCTCTTTGGGCGATTGTTGAATCAAAAACTTGAACGTTAATTTTGCCCAACCAATAATGTATAGTGTAAGAGAAGACACGAGGTAAAAGAAAGAAAGAAAACAGAATTGCTAATTGGAATGGCACGAGGATGCAAGTATTCTTCATCTTTCAATACATTCGATTGGAGTACCATTATACAATTATCCTCTACATTAACATATTATGTTGGTGTGAAGCAACACCTCTGCATTCTCATCAATCGATTAAAAAAAGTAATTCACATTGTCCTGTACAAGGAATTGCAATTTGACGGCTCGTCTTGTGTCTCACCGAAAGCTCACTTCGGCCTCGGTTCTTATCATCATATCAAGGAAATCTTGTCGGCACGAAATACTCTCGCATATTCTCATCTACTTTTTTTTCTTCTTCAAGTGCTCAAGTGCTATTTTTAGTAATAAGATTATTTTTTTTCGAACACTTACATCAAATATACAATTGGTTTTGGCTTAGTCGTAGAGATATCGACTGTATAGTGAATTGTATTTATTATTGCTTTTACATGCATTTCGATGATTCGTCGTAACGATACGGCTTCTAGGGACTTACAGATATATAACACTTTTTCATCCTTACAATATTAAAAATTTGGCAGGGGGCGTAATATAAATTTTTTTACATGCTTTGTGTATCTCTCTCTCTTTTTCTTTATCTATTTCCCTCTTGTGTTGTCACTATCAATGTTACGAGTGCACTCGTTTGGTCAGTTGATCGCGTAGTAATTGACAACGATTAATAATTGTGGCGAGGACTTGTGTAGCGAAAGACGATAGCACAATTTTTCCTTTACTCGAGCGTTGTTTGATAAACGTTGACTCTATCTAACGGCATCGATAAGACTCATTGTAAACTCTGTAATGTTATTGTAATGTCCGGGAGGGTTTTGCGAGAATTGGCGCGGACAACTTGTTGAATTTCACGTTGGAAAAGCCCTTTTATCGAGCAGCTCGAAGCGACGCTTTTCTTCTTCTTCGTCGTCTTTTGTTCTTGTCCCCATTGAAATTGAAACGATCCCGCTTGAAAAAGTAATTACTCACTGCGAGTGTAAAATTGCGCGCGCGCGCGCGACACGTGGGAAGGACATCTGGATAGACCTGCGAATCTATGATTTTATTCAATTTTATAGCTGCGGGCAGCCAGGGTCATGAGATTTAAATTTCATCGTTTAAATACAACGTCGTTAAACCTTGTGCTCTTCGGAATTTTTACGAGAGGCAAAATAAATAATTCCGCGCTTTAAAACGAAACTGTGCACTCGTTGTGGCCTCTCTTGTCCGACGGCTGGTCAACTAATATTAAATAAGGGAGGGCCGAGCCATTGACCCCGATGATGATCTTCATATCAATGTACCGTAACATTTACACGCAATCTCTCATTTATATTCTGATGGCAATTGCTGGACGTCGGCGATGGTAGTGAGTCGTTAGATTTTGGAATCGGGAGCTCACGGAGCGTATTGTTCGTCGTTATCCATTCGAGGTTGAAAGCAGGGAAAGAGTGCGCTAGGAGGCAATTCCCAATGGGATTCCCAATTCCGTCCTCCATCTTCTCGGTGCGCGCAGCCAAATAAGAAAAGAGAAAGACAGCCTCGCAGAATTAGCCCGCTTGATATATGCCTCCGGGCTCAATAATTTATACATCCTAGATTATTGATAGTTGTGGGAAGAGAAGCGTAGATCTGGATTTTGTACGCTGGTGTCCTCGATAGATGGGGAAAATGATAAGGAGGAGTCTGCGAGAGATCGGCAGTTTCGGATCGCAGGATCGTTGGGCATCGGCCCCCACGAGCCAGGACTCGCGGGCACTGAGCGACAGAGTGAGATAGCGTGGGCTCGGGCTGTGTCGGGGTCAGAGTCGCGTGTGTCAATTGAGGGAGAGTCGGGGATGGATTGAGGGTGAAGGGCCACTGGAGGATCTCCTTCCAAGGGAGAGGGCGCAGGCTTCGCCGGGCCCGGACGGCCTCAGAGGTTGAGCGAGCAAATGGTGCAGCTCTGGGCGACGCAGTGCGGGTGCATGTGGTGGTGCGTCGGGGGCGGCGCGTTGTGGGAGGCGGG
>JAPYYT010003250.1:0-13624 GCA_030522565.1 Ceratosolen corneri | reverse complement strand
CCCCACGGAGACCCGGGCGATTCCACAAAGCCCAAAACTCCGAGTGCAAATAGACTGGTAATCGCACCTCCGACACTAGCCTCTCCGCTCTTATTACGCGCTCACGGCTGATCTCGAAAAATGTGTCGCAAGCCCTGGCACTGTTAAACTAATTGACCCTCGAATTGCTCCCTCGTAAGTTTGTGTTGGGCCGAGTAAGCGACAGTATTGGCCTCCGTATGGATATTCTCGCAGCACTGTATGTACGTCGGAGGAGTTGGTGGATCGTGGAGGAATTCTGATTTTGGTCGTGGTTCCATCCTCCTGGCCCTCGCCTCAAATCCTACATGCCGATTACTGATCTTTTAGCCGTAATTTCCGCCGCGGCATTACGACTCTCGCCACAACTCTAAATCCCAATCATCGAGAATACCTAGCATCGGCCAGGTCTATTTGGAATTCGCTCACTCCAATAATCATTATTAATTTAAGTGCGAGCCACTAGGCGAGGCTATAATCCACTACTCTTGACTGCAGTGCTCGAAAAGAAAAAGGAAAGTGTATGTATAACCCCTTTAGAGCCGAGCGGTCCTGCAGCTCCAGAAGAACCTGACTTACAAGCGGGCCGACTTGGTCACGAGATTGTTTCTAAAGGCTGCTAGACGGCCGCGCGCGCGCGCACAGGGGCTGCCGGGGGGTTCGGGGGGTTGGGGGGTGTGGATGGGGGGAGAGTACGGTGAGATTAGATAGAGCAAGAGGAACAGACAGAGGTAGAGAGAGAGAGTGAGAAAGTGATGTGGAGAAATAGACGTAATCATGAGCGCGCAGCCATGAAGCACTTATATTTACTTCTACATGCTCCAAATCACGTGTCGAGATATTTTAATCGATTTTGACTACCCGACCGATTATTGATTGAAAAGCGGAGGATGCAATTATGATTTTAGATAATCATATGCCAAAACCGCACGTCTCGGCAGCATTCTCCTGCGCATGTAATTAATGAATTGTCATTTTTTTATGCGCGCAAAGTATATTGGCCCCTTCACAATGAAAAATTTATGCTTGCTTTAATTCTTCAAAATCCCTCCACTGTTTTCATAATATTTGGACTCGATGTATGACGCAGTCTACAATAATCTCGAGCTCTCTTAGCCGTATATTAACAAGGATACACAATACCTTATTTCCACGTGCAATCAACTACCAGACTTACAGATTCCTGCATTCGATAAAAATATCGAATCCCTTGTCACTAATGTAGCGAGCCTAAGTCAAACATACGTCCGTAATACAAAGGCCGCCCGATAAATCGTCCGACATTTGCATACTTTCCTAGTCCAACTGCCTCGCAGCAATAACTGACATAACTTTCACCCTCCTACCTGTGTCGCAGTGGTTGCCAAAACGATGCCAACGCCCTTTCCCCACACGCGCAACGGATATCCATCCATCGACCTACGCGACCACATCTCTCTCTCTCTCTCTCTCTCTCTCTCTCTCTCTCTCTGACGTGGAACGCATGCATGCTAATAAGCCAGCCGAGATTAGTCGGTGGTAGGGCAAGTGCAAGTCGCCCCAGGTCCCTCCCAATCAGCCGACGCCACTTCATTAATCGCCCTCCCTAATTTCACAAGAAAAACGAGCCTCCGCTCTCTCCGGCACAATGGGACAGCAATTTCCGCCCGCCCACCCGCGTAACGTAATTGCGATAATAAGGCGGGGGCGGGCCCCGAGCTTTTCGGCATTTGGCATCAACTCGGCTCGTTCCTAATTATCTCTAATCAAGCGGTTGTTTGGCCGCGCTAGCCTCAATGTGGACAGAGTCCGTCGTTGCTTATTGAGGGGAACGAAGTTGGCGAATAACGGCACTCTCCCCCCTAATGTACCTTCCGTGGCTTCGGCCTCACCTATCGCACTCCGAGCACACTCCCTACGACCGATTTCTTAGTAAATTTACCACTACTTCTCCCCCCCCCTCACGGCCCTTCCAATCCAATTTCTTTATTCGGCACAAAGAATCACGACAAAAGCAATGGGAAGAAGGGGGGGGGAGAAGCTCTGGCCTTCCACTCTTTCATTCAATCAAGCATTTTAGTGGTGCTGGCCGAGAACGCTAATTAATAATAACATGGAGTTTGAGTTGGAGTTGCTCGCTCGTAGAGAGGAGGAAAGCCAAAAAAAGCCTTGGCTCGTCATTAGTGATTAGCGGCGGGAAAGCCGAGTGGCTTCCCAACAAGTGCTTTGCCTAATTGAAAGACACCCTCCTCCTCGCGACGAGCATTAATCATTTAATAGACAAAGCATCGACGCTACTGGTCTATAATTAATGCTGGGGATGCGCGGGGAGGCTCGATGTCGACATCGAGGAGCTATGGGCCTCCGAGAGGGCCTGCAGCTCCGACGAAAGACGGGCGGGAAAATCAGCGCCAGGGCTGCCTGTCACGGCTCGTGGCTCTCTTTCTTCCAACCTGACAAGGAGACAAAGCAGGAGAAAAAAAGCATGTGTTTGCGCGGCAAGCCAGCTGTGGACATTAAGGCCGGGACTTGTGCGCGCGCGCGTGAGCGCACCCCCGTGCGCACGAGTGCCGGAGAAAGTGAGAGGGAGGAGAAAGAGGTCTCGCCTCATTTGAGGCATGAAGTAACAAATGAAGACGACTTTTCGTGCGTTCGAGGGGCTGGATTAGCTTTGGCTGGCGTTAATCGCTCGCTTAGCGGTCCAAGGGAGCGGGTTCGGGGGTGGGGGTTCGGGGTTGGGGGTTCGGGGGTGTTGGGTAAGAGCAAGAGCTACCAAGGGAAAGGGCTGCGCGGCATTTGGGCTCGAGAGCGAAAGCTGAGGACGGATTTGGAGAATTGCCGAGCGGGTTATTGAGCGGGCCCTATTAGAGTTCGGAGGTGCTTGTCCCATTTGGCCTTTGTGTTGCTGGTAATAGAGTGGCGGGCCCAATGGTAATTCCAGATGAATATTACTTGCCATTCTTATTATTGTTGATGATAGGCTCGCGAAAAATGCAAGGCAAGCGCAGCTCTGTTTATTTCGCTGTTCTAATAATAAGCCTTGCCAGGGACGGGGGGCGGGGAGCGGCGGACATTCCATCTTATGCTTATCGGTGCGTGAACGTATTAGCGAGCAATGCATGTTGCAGGCAATTTGCATGCTCCTCGAAAGCGCCCGACTCGCCATTGCTTACGTTCCGTCGGCCTCGGGTTTTCGGGTTGTCGAGCCACCCCCCACCCCCCTCTCTCTCTCCACGGCTCCCACGTAAAGCGTGCGATGTAAGTGCCAATCGATATTAGGGCGGGGTTAATGGGAACGAGTCGAGCGGCTCGGCCCCCGAGAAATTCCAATACAAATATAAATCGGCCGTGCGACGATTTCGAGCCTATATATGTCCTCCAGTCGTTTATTAATTCCTCGGGTCTTATGAGTCAATAAAACAGTTTGCGGTTTCACGTGTTATGGCTAATTTGAAGCGAAGCCCTTTTGAGGATAGTCGGGAATTCATTAGCGGACATGGGAGATGAAATTTTTTTTCCACCACTAGCGGCTGTAGAGTATCGAGGAATTCGTCTTTCTTCGTCGCGCCTTAAGTGCACGGCTTAGGGTCAGGACGACGCGGGGCCCAAGAGCGCCTTTTAAGGAATCTTCTGCCGCGTCGCTTATGGGCTTTCTATGGCTTTTTTCTCGGAGCGCGCGCGCGCGGCCAAAGATTTTGGCGAGCACGGCTTTTATTGCCGGGCACTCGGCAAAAGAAAGAGCGGAGGCCCTTTGCATTCAGCCTCTCGCTCGAGAGCGGCCGCTCCCCTCCTCGTCTAATGGGGCCAATTCACGTCTTACCCCTTTTTATTAAATAATGCCTCGCTAATAAGTATAATCGGCCACCGCAAAGGGATCGGAGGGATTTTACTTTTTAAAAAGTCGAGAGCTGATTACCAACGCCCGGCGCGCTGCTCACTTCCTTGCCCTCCGCCCCCGTGCCACGCGAAATCCCGAGATTTTTCATCGCACCGAGGCCCATTACCCGCATGCGCATGCCCCCCGCGCCATAAACCACCCACTCCCCTCGCCCATTAAAACAATGCCAAAGCCCAGCCGAATTCAAATTAAGCCCGCCAAATAGACTAGCCGCACCAACGCTCCGCCAAATTCGCCAATCGCGGCTACATTCTGACTCCCATCTGGAAAAAAATACATTTATCCACAAAGGCCACGTTCCAACGACCCTGTAATTTATCTCTCCAGCTGCATTCTTCCCCCGGCCTTCCCCTCGACCCCCCCCCCCCCGGGGTGCATGCAGCTCCTCGACCAAACTACCGCCGCCAACCGAGCCAGAAGCTACCGCGCGGCCTCGCGTCTAAAAATCTCGGCCCAGCCTCTGCAATCATTGCCTCTCGCGCTGACTACTTGAAACGTTTTCATTGAAACCTAATGATTTAAGCCACGGCAGCTCAAACTCAAACCAAAGGCCCAGAACCCTGGCAAATCACCGTCCCGCCTCATCCCTACCTCCCTATCCCAATGCGCCGACCGCACCGCCGACGAGGGACCGACCGCTGGAGGGGGGCGTTGGAGGAAGTTGAGCGAGGAGGGTGCGCCGGGCCTCCAAAAGGAAGACGAGGATCTGATCCGCGGCCGGGAGAATGGGGGGGAAGCTCTAATCTCGACCTCATACACCTAGGAAAGTCCTAGGGGCCGTGAATGCGAGGCACGCGGTTGGGGCCCCGAGGCGTCGACGCGGCATCTTCCCCGTGTGCGTGCGCTGACCTCCGCTCACCCTCGAGCCCTCGGAGCATGTACCTTAGGATCACGGGACGAGTGTGAGCTTGTCGGGGCGTCAGTTTCGATGGCTCGCTCGCGACAGGTGCGTTGCGCATTTCTATGAAACGGCGCGGCTCGAGATTTGTTTGTGGCCGATGGAGGGGGTCGTCCCATACATTGCCAATGCTACGATTAAGTGCGACGTCTCGGGCCGCGGACAACAATAGAGTGGATAATAATAGGCGAGAGCCGGCCTAGCTCGCAATTGTTGCCCCGACCAATTAATTGGACGCCGCGGACAATTAAAATTACGCCGCTTCGAGATAATAATTCTATAGGAGGCAATTGGAGGTGGGGGTAGAGAGGCTGGGCACTCCAACTAAGGGATTCTTGAGCTTGAGCGAGCCGCGCAGTCGGTATGCAGAGAAGAAGGGTTGCGGGGTGGACCGAGAGGGAGAGAGAGAGAGAGAGCAATTCGCATTCGACACTTACTAAGCACTTTGGAATCCAGGCGATCCTCTCGGGATACCTCTATATTACTAACTGAGATATGCTCTCAGAATTTCAAGGAGGCAAAGTGCGAGGAGTAAGAGTGGAATATTACGGAGCGTGATGCCGCGGTAGCAATTACGTTTGCGCAAAGCCACGCGATACGGCAGGTGTCTGCCAGATCGTCCTGACAGCCCCAATACGTATGAGTGTTGCCGTAACTTTTTCCCGATCTCTCCGTCCTCTTCTGCTCCGCCCTTTTTGGGACTACCTAACATGTATGCCAGTCTCTGATAACCCGGTGATTAAACGCCAAGAAGTTCTTGAGCTAGTGGTGGTGGTGGTGGTGGTGGTGGTGGGGGTGGTGGTGGTGGGGGTGGTGGTGGTGGCGGTGATGGTGGTCTGTCTCCGCGTTTATCCACTCTGCCTCACTTGCCGTACGACAAAATGGGAGGAATATAAATGGTTGGCCTCCGTGAGGTGCATTCGAGATTCAAGGGGTTGTTTACTGACCGTCGGTGTAATCGATGGGATCTTGGGATGCACACAATGTTTGGTGCATGCGTGTCTGAGAGATGTGGAGAGAGAGAGAGAGTCGGGGGAGGGAGTGAAAAATCGATATAGAGTGCTTTCGGGAGCCCAGAGCCAAGAGCGAATTACCTTCGATTAATCCTACGATGATCTCGACCTTTTTTGTTTCTTCTTCTAACGACTCCCGTACTAAAATGCTTTTAATTGGCCGAGGCGATCGGTCCTTTCGGTATGCTTCGGCAGCTATTATAAATAATTGAAATAATGAAAGTGAAGATCCTCCTCCGAGAGAGAGAGAGAGAGAGGAGGAGGATGTTGAAGAGTGCAATAATTGATATCTTACATTGCAGAATTAATATCAAAGGCAAAAGAATACAAATAAGGTTTGGCGTCTTTTTCAAAATTATTTATACGAGTATAAAACTTGCCTCTTTCTATATAAAACGACTGCATTAATACTTTATTGGCCGTGTCTATAGATTAGATAGGTATATTTATGCATTTCCTAATAAATTAAACGTATAAAAATAATTAACGAGACATAAGTTTCGCGAGTATCTTAATGCTAAGATATAAAATATAATATTTGATATAGAAGTTTCTTTTTATGGCTGTAGATTCTTTTTCATGGTAAAAGTAATGACGCGGTTTTCCTCGGCGAGGCAATAATGCGCACAAGCACGTACGTGTCTATTACGGTATTTCGCGTAATTCTAAAAACTTGACCAAATCGAGGTAATAAAATTATACAGTTGCACATCGGCATTGAATTAAACTTACCTGAGATATTTGCTTTCGCGACAATTAGGAGACGCTTAATGATCAATATCTCGTATCAAGTTACTCTAAAATTTCGATAAACTTTACCGCCGAATGAAAGTTTATAAAAAATCAGTGCAAATCCCTAATGTGCCCTATTACGGCAAAAAAAAAAAAAAAACAAAAAAAAACGAATGGATTAAAGCGGTACTTTTTTGTTTGAAATGGGAAGCTAGTTGAAATAATGAATAAATTTTTTAAGTCTAATGTTGCAACTGTATTCGAATATTAAAATTCGATATTCTTGTATAAACGATAAATATGGTGCAATGATATTTATCGCGCACATTAGAGAATGTCTATATAAGCTTTCCAGAAATTCAAAAATATTACACAATAATTTATTCGGAATTTAATTTATGCCTGAATTCTTATTATACAAACGATTATTATTTATAAGAATTAAAGTATTTTATTAAGCATGCCCATAAAATTTTCATATAGAGCCATAATGAAATGCATACTTTGCGCAAAAACTACAGGATCTGCGGAAAAGCAGCGGTAATTTATCACAGAATACAATAAGTAATTACGTCGTATCCTTGGCCCTTGGATTTTCGTTTATTTGCCAATTGTGTGAATGTGCGTGTATGTGTTCGTAATGGGTATCAACTTTTTTTTTTAAGACTCTCAAATAATTAATTGCCGAATAAAAATACAAGTTTAATGTATTGATTTATTCGTGCAAGTCTGGTTTTTAATTGTGGCATTCTCCGGCTTTAGACTATTTATTTTTACGCATTTTATTTGTATAAATATTTATTTATTTAGTATGAGTATTTTTTGTTTTTTTTTTTTTTTTTTATTTTATTAAAAATTAGTGAATATATCAATTGAATTAATGGAATTAAGATAATTGAAAGTGGAACAAATTTAATCTACTTCTTGAAATCTTGCAAATAAATCGTGTGCAATCGATCAAGCATCAATTATCAATGAAATATAATATCAAAAAATATAAATACTATAAAAAACTCCACAGTTCCTCGCTAGTGATTTCATTAAAAAATATTACGGTAGATTGTGGTCCGATTTTATCTGTACTACACTTTAATTATTTATATTCGGTACTAAATCTCGTACGAGCAAATTATTTCACTTATTATCATTACAACATGAGTAGTTTAGCAATTGTAGATTATGAAAATTCTCGAATTCGGCCAAATCCATTTGAAATGAATACTAATACATAAATACAAGATTGATTCTAAACAATTAAATTGAAAAGAAATGAAATAATAATATAATAATAATAATAATAATGATAATAGTGATAATAAGAAAAGCAAGAAAGAACTTGATTGAAAGCTGCTAATGTCGGCAATAGAACGATTAAAGTTATTAGAAAACATTTATGTAAGAATAGAGCATACGAATACACGATGAGAAAATATTACATTAATAATGGCAATGATTTAAGAAATATTATTTTCATTTAATTTTATGTTTGAAAAACACATGTATCGATGTTTCCACGTGCTTCGATATTATGCGTAACACATACAAGTACTACTTTAATTGGCGAAACTATTAATTTTAAGCCTCTGCCCATACTAATATAATGTATCCCATATAATATAATGTAAGTCAATACAATGTAATAAATGTTACTTTAATAGTTCGGTGAAATTCGAATACATACGTAACGAACTAGAATAATGAAATCAAATAAAATACTAAGTCATAAATAATTCATAGCAGCACATGATCGCAATTGCAAAATAACAGCGGCAAACAAAGCTCATTTCCAACCTCGTACAAATAATTCATTCTATTGAAATGAGAATAAATCCGTAAGGGGCGAAGGAGGAGAAAGAGAAAAGGCGACGGCGGAGGAGGTGGAGGAGGAGGAGGAGGGACGAAGAAATTGTGGGCGGCTTACGAAGGTAACCTGAGGGAATTACCATCTGAAAACCAGTCCCGTATGTACTTTTTGCAAAGCTTACGTTTATTTCAATTACCGTCATTTCGCGAATTCCCTATCCTTCTCCTCATCTCGCATGGGGGGGCGGGGAGGGGAGAAAAAAAACGGAAGAAGAAAATACGAAGAAAATGTATAGGCATTAACTAAAAGAAAAAAGTGCTGCTAAGCCGTGAAAAGGACGACAAGAGGTGGATTTAACGGGAAGTAAATCGAGATATCGAAGGCAAGAGCTTTTTAAAGGCTGTCAGGGTTAAAGATGCTTTTGTGGGGACTTTCATCGCCAAGATTTTTTTCGAGGAAATTAATACGCGCTAGCATTTATTTATTGGCTCCAGGTTGTTGGGGATAGCGAGGGAATATCGCTGACGGGATTTGAATTAATCGTACGTAAAAAGTTTGGCATAAGCCAAAGAGTGTTGTGTAGCAGGATGTAAGCGCACGTTACAAGGTATGTAAGCTGAAATCAATTAAACGCATTAAAGTATGCCATGAAGATATACTTAATTGTGCAGCTGGGAATACACTTGGATTTCAATTAATTTTCAAAGCCACTTGGAAATAAAAAGGAATCGAGCGCGGCTACTTATCAGCCTGGATATCGGAATCTTTACGCGTCTTGATTTCAAGAAATATCTTTAGGTTTTGTGCAAACATGTCAATTTAACTTATCTCTTTAAAGGTATGGCGCTTTTTATATGTGTTGCCGATTAGCGCTGGCTGATATGCTTGGCGGATTATTTCGAAAAATTTGCTCCAACATATATAATTATAAAATACAGCAGCCGAGAAACCTAAGGCCTTATTTCCCTTCTTGCATTTTCGAGACTTTGCATCTTATTTTCCTCCTCTCCCTTCCCACTTCCCTTCCCCTCCTACACTACACACGATACTCTCCAATTATTTATTACCAATAGAATTTCAATGCCAACTTATCAGCCGCGCAGCACTTGTTGCCCCCAACGAATTAGCCCGCCGAGCCCTCTCATCCACTCATCGCGCAAACCCCAGCAAACAATACATTCAACGCAAATACTCCACGCAAATACTCCAAACACGCCAAATACCCAATATCACGCAATATCACACATAAGATGCCGATGCCCGAACACATTAGATGCTAAAGGCCTATACGAGAAAGTGCCACACTCTCCTCCCCCTTCCTCCACCCCCCCTCCATCCCCCTTCAAACGGCCAGGTATTATTAACGTGGCGGCCCGTAAGCATTATTATTGGAAAGTAAGCTCCGTCTGGTCACGAGCCACTTATAATTCAATCCCCCTCGAGGGTCAAGCTCAAGCCATTGGGAACTCAAAGCATTGGGAAGCATTGGACAACCAAGGTCATCATAACACTGGCGTCGCCTCTTGGGCTCGCGCGCAGCCGCCGTACCTCGAATTATGGACGAATGCAAATTCGGCGCCCATTCTCGGTCTCGGGCCCCTCGATATCTTTACGGCCTCACGGGGGCATTCGGGGTATGTAACGATGCGCTCGAGATAAGCTTTGGAGTGCCGCGATGTGCGCACTTGGGCGCTACACGCTGTCCACGGTAATTAAGTCGAGCTCCATCCTCTATTCGATAAAGAATGAGAGGCCGGACAATGTCCCTCGTCCCCACCCCCCCCTTCCAAAGTATCGACCAGTATATTGGATAACCTTCCCGCCTCGTTTGCCTTTGTCCTTATCGTATACATATATATATTGCGATTCTGTGTTTGTGTTGGTCCTTTGTGCGGCCGGGGCCAGGTCATTTGCTTCCGCGGTCACCGCAGGTTCGGCCATTGTTTATAAAAATGCTGATCGGAGAGGTCGAGTTGGCCTTAAGCCTCATTTCTTCGTTTGGCAGTTAGCGGCGAGAATGGCTGCCAAATAGCTAGGTGACCTTGGCTATTAGGCTTGCGTGCTCGAAGGAGGCTGCGCGCGAGCTTTCAAAGGGAGCGGGACGACATTTCGGTCGCGTTTGAGTGCTTTTGGATAAGCTCGGTCGTGGCAATGTGAATTTAAATAAATTAGGTTTTCACTTACGTATTGCGATAATTTAATAATGCGCCAAAGTTTTCTCACTCACCTGGAACATAGAAGAAACAATAAATACAATTAGATGCATATTATAATAGCATGTGAAAATGAGTTTTGTAATGTTGTTATTGTTGTCGTAAATCTTGCAAAGACTCTTAATTATTATTTAACAAGGCGGTTGCGGTTTGTCATTGGTATGCTTATCAAAACAGCCGGATGCAATCAATATGTATATGTATTGATGGGAATGGCACTTAATTATGTGGATTATCGAGTTTAATAGAAGAGGAGGATGACGAAGAGAAAGATTGCTGCGGGCCTACTGGATATATATATAGGCCAACAGACTTTTGGGAAAACGTCGTAGTATTGGAGGACAATGGCGTCGACAAGAAAGAGATAAAAGAGGCGAGGGCGGTAAAAATCGGGGGAAGCAAGTTACAAGGCTCGGCCGGCCAGGCAAGCAAAGACAAGGAAGCAATGTGCGGCGGGGTGGTGGCGAAAGAAGGGGGGACATGTGGGCTTCTTGTTTCCTCTTGTGTTCCTTAACGAGTGAACGTTGCATAAAGTACAGCGCGCGATTCACTGCCGTAAACAACTCGCGGAAGACGGGTCCTCGATAAATTGGCAATATTTTTATCAAACCGTGGCAAAAGTCCGGGTGCGCGCGCGATGGGGGGGACCGGGGATGGTCGAGAAGGGGGCAAGGGGAGTGGAATTGCGCTCCTCGGGCGCGTGTTCCTAATTAACGCAAAGTTATCGCTGCTTTTGACGGCGCTGAACCCTGGCCCCGAGGCTTTCCTTCACGCAGATCGACGACTACTGTAACAATATTCCCGATGTCAATCAGCACTGCTGGTGTTAAAAGGAGCGAGTGGGCAATTACAGTGGAAGTTGGGGAGTCTCGGCGTTGTCTGCCCATACCTTTCATAAAATACTTTGTTTTAAACGGCGAGAATGTCGGGGCTTGTATCGAGACACTTGTTTCGAAACCTCGACCACTGACGACAGTCCCCCTCAATTAACGCACACTTGCGCAACGCGTCGATAAGAAGGGGAGGGGAAAAAAAGAAAAAAAAAAAAAGAAATGATTTCCCAAAGGAACGTTATGTAGGCATTGACATTTTTTACGTACGCGGGTTGTGTTAATGTGCCTAGGCAATGCGTACTTTATGTTACGTGCGACATGCAGAAGATGAAGTAATGAATACGCTTAATAAGTTATGCTCGCAGTCGAGCGCAAGGAAAGAATTTACAAATTACCATATCGTGCTGTATTGGTATAGAGATTTTTTTTTCTTTCCTTCGGCCTTTTGCTTTTTTTTTTCCCCCCCTCCTTTAATGCGAACGTCTCGAGCGAGACCATTAGGAGGCGGCTAATGCTTGTAACGAGGATAATTTATATGTGTTTTCATCGGATTCTTGCGCCGCGTTACCAAGAGATAAGAACAAAGGCCGCCAATATCAATACTTCAATGCAGCCTCAATAGTAGTAATGAGTGCGCACTACAGTAATTTTTTTTTCAGCTTCTCGGTACGGCTAAAAGAGGCAAACAAAAGAAAGCAATTTCCAACGGTCGAAAGCAAATTATTTTGCCTTGGGATGGTCATTTTGCTTTTTAATATTAGCATTCGAGCTTTCTCTAGTGTAAATAGCTTTCCCAAGATGAGGTGCCCATTCGTTAGTGGCGGTGAAAAAAGAAAAGTTAAATCGAATTCGTTGCATCGGAGCGTACAAATCCAGCGTAACGAAGGCACGGCTTCCCTGAGCAAATGGCGCACTTGGAGTTCACAAGCCCGGAGCTCGGCGACGAGCCTCGATACTTCCACGGAAACTATGCGCCGTGGCGATAAATTGAAAATACCTTGTGTGTGTGTGTGTGACCGTGAGTCCACTTTTTTTTCTTGCGAGGGACGGCCGAGCGAGAGAAAATACGCCAACGGACGGACGGCTTCGCTCGGGAGCTTTGAGATGTTGTCGAGTTGTTACTTGTAAAATGTCGGTGGACGCTTATGCGACGCTTTGACGTGGTAGTAAGCTCCATGCGAAACGAAATTAAAAAGTGTATAATTGGAGTGCGAGTTATGCCGAGACCCACGGATATTCGCATTCTTATCGCTAAATCGTCGGAGGAACGCGCGCGCGCGCGCACAAGGGCACTCGTCCCATCTCTAAAGCTCCTTATGCAATAGCGTGGCAGGGGGAAGGCGATTAAAGGAAAAAGCGTGTAATACTCGTCGAGAGTTGGATGTGTCGGCCGCGAGAATTATAGACACGATTTTATTATTATTTTTAATGGCTATCGATATTGTAAGAAGTAGCCTTAATGTATCAGGAGACCATGCGCGCGCGCGCCGCTTTACTTACCGACCGAGAGAGCATTTGGTCGCGGTCCAAGTGACCAGCGCGGGCTGCAATTATTTTAGCAGTTAAAATAGAAAATTCGTGGCGTGTATGATGGAGGCGGAGCGAATATTTTTATTGAGGTACAAGTAATAAGCAGGAGTACTCGCGATCGATAAAGCAGAGCGTCTCCCTCGGCACCGACGCCCTATATATACATATACATTGATATATATATTGATATATATATAGGCGACAATGTGTATATTAGAAGATAGGAGTGGATGACTTGGTTGCCTAGCAATGGCCAAATAACCGGAGCTGGGAGGAAGATCGAGGGGAGGGAGACGAGGAGAGATAAGGAGGAGAGGATAAGGTGCTGGACGAGGTCGGGGGGATCGCCCGAGGCGAGCAGCGAGTATGTCAATGGAAGTGCTGCCGCGACCATCGCATATCGACGTCGGTCAGTAAGGGAGGTCCCTGATTACCAGGGCCTCAGACAATGCTGGAGCTCGCTCGCGATCTAAGAAGCGAAGCGGAAAAACGAGCGGCGCAGGCCCACGAAATGCCAGCGGGAAAGCGCGTGGCGCCGGATTTTTACGCTCGAAGCCGGTAAGTTAGGCATCCGCTCGGGCGAGTTGAAGCAGCCCGGAGACGGCGGCTCTCGGGCACGCGCTCGGCTGGCCGCGGACGCGGGCATCCCGAATCCCAGCAGCTTGGCGTGGGGGGACACGACGCGGTAGGGTGGGGCGCGGGATGG
>JAPYYT010003249.1:0-13627 GCA_030522565.1 Ceratosolen corneri | reverse complement strand
TATATATATATAAATATAT
This sequence comes from Ceratosolen corneri, assembly GCA_030522565.1. Lineage (NCBI taxonomy): Eukaryota > Metazoa > Arthropoda > Insecta > Hymenoptera > Agaonidae > Ceratosolen > Ceratosolen corneri. Next base: position 13,608 of record JAPYYT010003249.1, on the reverse strand, counting down.
ATATATATATATATATATATATATATATATATATATATATATATATATATATATATATAATCTGCAAATATTATAAGATGGAAATGAATAATTATGATGGAATTAAAAGAGTCTTATTAAAACTTGAAAGTTCACTAAATAATGGACATTACTATGAAGCTCACCAGATGTATAGAACTCTTTATTTTCGGTATGGTATAATTTATAATTTATTATATATTTTCACAATACAATTAAATAAAGTAATTTATATTTTATTCATATTTGGATAGAAATTTCGATAAATAATAATACAATATAATTATAAATAAAATTGTGACATTTTCAGCAATGTAGTTACCGTTTTATTTAAAATAATTATCTTAACTTATTGAAAAAATTAAAATTACCTAATTTTTATAAGAATTGTATTAATATTAAATTAAATTAATATAAGAATTGTATAAATTTTGTAAAATTTTCTACTTAATGTTATCTAGATATCTTGGACAGAAAAAATATTTGGAATTAATTCAGTTGCTTTATACTGGTTCTCTTCGTCTTTTGCAATGTGAACAAGTATGTATATGAAATATCAAATTTTGTATTACTAAAATATAATCATTAAACTAACGTAAAAATAATGATATTCAGAATTTTGAAAAAAAAATGTTTTGTGGAAAACTTATTTTATTTCATTCTATTGTATAATAGATGAAATTAAGATAAAATAAAAAAGAGAAAATTAAGATAAAAGTTTGATCTTTTATTTAAATGACATTTATAAAGTATAAAGTAATATTCTTCTGTGATGGATATGTATTCTTATGTGATACATGGTAGATATTTTAATGAAAAAAATATAATCTAATAAAAATGTTTATATTAATGTCACTAAATTTGATAATAAATATCGACCTATTGTTTGTTATTAAAGGACAATAAATAAATATACTTTTAAAAAATACTTAAAGTAATAATTACAATGTATATAGTTACTTTAAAAGTTGTTATTATTTATAAATTAGATATATTTTACTTTTGTAAATTTGTATTTGAAAAAAAGCAGAAAAATGTTTTAAATATATAATTATAGTTAATGTAAAATTAGTTTAATAAAGTAAAATATATATCATTATTAAATGATAATTATTTTAACTATAAAATTTAATTTTTATATTTATTTTTGTATTAGTTTTACATTAATATTTATTTGATTTGTATAACAATTTATATAAATTTATGTATTTTAATAAAAAATTTTTTATTATATATATTTTATTAATCTTCAAATCAATATTAAGAAATATAAGTAATTTGAATTGCAAATTATTTTTTATTTATTTTATACATTATATACACTTATACAAATTATAGGTTTTACTGTACAAATGATGTAGTAGCTTTTAATAAAATAAATTTAATAAATAAATTTAATAAAAGAATAATAGAGCAACAGGAAAGAAAGTAGGATAAACTATTAAAACATTATTGTAATTAAATGATTAAACATCCATGAAAGCATTGATTGATACAAATTAAATTTAAAATTTTACATAAAAATAATTTTTTCAAGGAATTTTTAAAATTTAATTACTTTGAATTTCTTAACACCTAATATATGAAATTATATGAAATTGATTTTTAAGAAAAAAATTAGAAAACATCTTGTTGTCAATTTAAATAATATTTGCAATGCAAAGTAATGCACATAAGTGCGTTTGCGCGGCGCTCTCGTCATTGTGCATTAATTTGTCTTTGATTAACGTACAATCTTTACTTGAATCTCAAAAGAAGAATCCTGGCAATAGCCATAGCAAGGCATCAAAGATTGGTAAAAGGCTGTCGTGAATGGCTTCAAAGAAGAAACACCCATACAGCTGAAGATAGGCTAAAGTTTGTCAACTTTCAATTGATAGTATTAACCCTTCAACACGGAAGTAGATCAAGAATGCTGCAAATCTGTTGCAGTCTGCCAATAAGAGACTCCGTCAACAAAATTATTGGAGTCATTCGAACAGTAAGAGAGAGAAGGTTTCAACATATAATTGAACCGTACACCACAATAGAGGTTTGTCACATACATCTCAGTTTGAAAGGGGCTTAGCCACGAGGCGAACTTCAACTTACAATTGATTCTGCGTCATAACGTCAAGGTCATTATCGATTACCATTCATGGATTTTCTACGACTACTACAATATTACACGCAACACCAAGCACAATAATTATATAATACAACAATAATACCATCCACTGTACATATTTCAATAGAGGAAAGATTATTAAAAAATATATACGACATACGCACATATTTGATAATTTAATTAATCCTGCTTATCAGTTATATCCGCATTTTTACCATCAGAGAGTGTATACATTAAGCTGGTGAAATCCCAATCAATAGCCCGTTCGATTCAGAAAGCGATTCTGATACTACTAAAACATCTCAGTTATCAATCAGATCAATTACAAAATCTAGGTGTATAGCATATAAGCAATGCCAATTTCAAACGAAAAATGTGTCCGTTTACAGATTAAAAAATATGTTACCCAAAATAATTTTTTCAAAACGAATTTGTACTTAAAAGATTTTAATAAATTATATTCTAGTAAAATATTTTAAAGAACAATTCCGACATCAATTTTAAGCTAACAAATACTCAAAATACGATTGTTTTGAAATGAAATGTATTGACTTCTATGCAATTTTGTACCGATTTTCGTATACATCCACTTCCGAATAACCTATCCCTTAGACACATCCTCAATATATAAAATCTACAAAATAGACTACACTATAAAGTTTACAAAATAGACTGAACTATAAAGTTTACAAAATAGACTGCACAAGCCGTTTCAATCAGGTCTTTTGAACTCAGAGAACTATAAATTATAGAATTAGAACTCTTGAACTCTTAAACTTATTGAATCTTTAATACTCTCAGTATTCTTAAAATCTCTTTAATAAAATACAATGCGGATATTGAATTAATCAAAGTTTTTCAAATTGGTGAAGATTTAGCAAAGAATCGTTATACAGCTACACTCCAAGGTTAAGTTAGTCTGGCACTACCGGTTCAATTTTACATAGCTGCTGGATTTCAAGAAGCCGATCTGCAAGCTTCTAGGAAATCAATTTCCAGCTGAGCATCATTGAACATTCATCTTCTGGGGTTAACACAACATAGCCAGCAACTTCGTAGCATTATGCAGGATAGTAAGCAGAAGTCATCTTACAATTGACCGCCATATTACCATTCGGCACCATGCATAAATTCTAATTTACGGCAAGTATTACTGTAGTATTTATGTATACCGACACATTTGATAGATACAGTAAATAATTTTGTTATTAATAAAGCCTGTAACCAAACAAACAAATTAAAATATCTTGATTTCAAGAGTCGAAAAAATTATTTTCCAAGCATCACGGTAATTAATGACTAATTATCAAGATTTCATGGAAGAATTCAATTCTTAAAAAACGTTTCAAGATTTAATCCGTGTATAAATTCTCTCTCTAATTGTCTAGTGGAGAAAGACGGATAATGAAAAGAGGAGGCTAGAAATAGGTTTTAAAGAAATAAATCTTGGAGTTATCTGTACATTTAAATAGTTTATTGTATAAATATTAAAACTCAATGTTTAGATGAGGTGGGATCGATATAGTTGTAATTTATAAAGGCAAGTATGAGATTCAGGAGGATGAGATAACAGTTTGAAATTGATTGCCGTTCAGATGTTATATAGAAGGGGAGAGTTACCTCTAACTGACACAGCAATTTGTTGTGTCAGAGTGGGGACTGCAGTCTTGTATCGAGATACGCACTAACTAGTTTAAAGGATCAAGTCGTAATCAGAAGTAACTGCCGCCTCTTCCATGCGGTCATATTTATGTTTCAAGTGTCTCACACTTTTTCTGGTAAGAGGGGTAAAAGCAAATAGTAATTTGATTTCTATTGTCAGGAGAGTTTCGACGAGGTATGAAGGGGAAATTGGAAATACAGTAGATAAAATTGTTCTTATTGATATATATTTGAGATTCCAAGATTCGGGCAATGTTAAGTAAGATCACAATTTATGCGCCCTTGTCTATTATAATACATGAACACTAGATACAGTTTCTAAACACAAATATCAACTGAAGAGTTTCGTTATCGAACGGAATCTTGAACAATGACAGTATTATATTTTCTATTAATCATAATTTTATTCATTATTATCAACAAAACAATTTATAGTTATATATTTCCCATCTATATAATTAATAAAGGCAATTAACAATGTAGATTTTCTATTAATATTATCAATAAAACCAATTACATTTATATTCAAAACGTCGCTGGATCAGTTTTTTTAAACTCCTGCTACCGCTCCACTTCCACGATTCGTCTCTTCTTCTATTTGAGATGTTAATTCGTATGTAAATCTCTGCTCAAAGTGTGAGTGGGGAGAGGTAGATAGTGGAAAGAAGAGGATCGAAATAGGTTTTAAAAAAAAGTATTCAAACTATTTTCATTACGATTAAATTATTTTTTATTAATCAAAGTCAATCAATTTAAAATGTAATGAGGTTGAAATTATGGAAGATAAAAAATGTTGTTGAAACAAGTTGTGAGTTGTGAATTGATTAGAATTATGCATTTATTTAATAGAAAGATTATAGAAGTGTAGGTTGACGTAATCAGTTGTAAATTTCTTACCTCGAAAATGTTATAAAGAATGGAGATACCTTCGACTAAAATAGCAATTAGTTGTAAACTGATTACAAAATAATTAGGAGTGACTGCAGTTATGTTACGCTTTTAATTAAGCAAAAATTGTAAATAGAATATATATCGTATGATTTCCTGCTGCTAAGTGAGTAAATAAATGTATATAATGTAAATTATGTAACTGCCACTGCAAATTGAGCGGAATTTGCAATTCTAGTAAATATCCTATGTACTTACTGTAAGAGAATTAGAATGTAAACTGCAGTCTCTCCTATTTTATTGTGTACTTATAAAAAACAAAGTACGACAATGAGATAAAATGAACAAAATAAGGTTTGAGGCGCCAGAAGCTTCTTAAAAATTGAGTTAAATTTAACAAATTGTCTCTTACAGAGTGAGATTCAATTGCAAGTTAAACCTTGCAAATACCTGGCGCTAATGCGCGAAAGGTAGAGATGAGCCCTCTTCGTAATGTGTCGGTAAGACTCTAGCAGTTTCCTTAGGGTTGAAGAATAAGTACTGTGAATTATAAGTTGACAAATTTCAAATTGACTTGAGCCGTTGGGATGTATTTACGCACAACTTTTTAACCTTCTTTGTCATGTTAAGTGGCTATTGCCTGGATTTTCCTTTCAGATTAGAATGACTGATTCTGCCCAGTAAAAGTTACTTCTATTGATTTTCCTGATTGATGCCCGTGCAGTGACTTGCAATATTCTTTATTGTTTTAAGGATTTTTTCACGCCCTTTGTTTTCGACCAATAGGTGGGGACTTTCTTGGTCGGGACACAGTGTAGTCGGGTAAATCAGCAGCGCTGAAATTGGAGAATTCGTAGAATTTTTCTGGTCTAGTATTTGCCCTATTGCCATATGGTGACGAATTGTCTATGTTCTTTGGCCCTTCAACCAAGTAGACAGGGGAGGTGTAAAGTCATTTCGACAGATTTCAAAACAGTGAGCGTACTCAGAAGAGACTCACGAGATTCGAACGGAATTTCGAAGAAAAGGGTTACAAATAAAATGTTGATTATATTATTTGTATATTTACATAATCTATAATTTGTGTATATTACCTTAAACGTTCTTTTTTATTTGAGTGAAGCAGATAATGAAAGGGGTAGTAACAAATTGGGCCAATGATATGTTTAATATAACTTTAAATTACCTTTATTGAAAATATAGATGTGAAATATATAACTATGAATTATCTTTGTTGAAAAAGTTGTTAGAGACTATATATGTATATATATATCTGAATATTGTATTCTTGATATTAATGAGTAAAAATATGATTGATAGAAAATAATACTGTTGTTTGTTCAGAGCAGATTACTTCTGTGCAATCTTCATAATCAATCATCGAACCGCATTGCGTGGAAAATAATGGTTTGACTCTTGAACTCAAGATATTTTTATTTGCCGGCTGTAAAATAGACTTTGTTATTAATAAAATTAATAAAATATTATGCTATACTTGTAATATGCGGTGTGGCACCGCAAGTATGCAAAGTGCCGAATGCGAAGTCAGCGATCAATTGTGAAATAACGGTTATCCTGTAGAATGCCACGAAACTGTTGACTGCATTGCATTGACCTAAAAAGATGAATGTTCAATGATGCTCAGTTATAAATTGAATCCGTTGAATCTTGCTAATCGGTAGTTCCCGTTCCTTGAATTCTTACTTTTAGTTTACTTGTACAAAGATTCTTAGTGAACTCTTCACCAATTTGGAAAACTTTGATTATAATTAGATACCTACCTTATATTTTTGTTATAAAAATACTGAGAGTATCAGATTCAAAAGTTTAAGAGTTCAAGAGTAGAATAGTTCTAATTCTATTTCAAACAATTGAGCTGCAACGGCTACTGCTGCCTATTTTATTCTGCACCCTGCTTCTACGCGAGGGTGTGTCCATGTCCATTTTTCTTGAGAGTGGGAATAGTGGATGATTGGTTGACAGCGGATACTATACTGTGATTCGCGCCTTTGACAAATTAGTGTTGACGACTTAGAATGGAGTACGAGAGCAAATAGATACTTCATACGCTGCCAAATGCTGTACCGCAACTGTTAACTTTAACTTTAACTTTAACTCGCACTGTTACACTACAGCAAAAGCGCTGGTTGGTATGTATTCTTTCTGATCCGTGACATGTGGAAAAAATAATTCAAGTTTTCGAAATCTTTTAAAGGAGGTTGAATTTTGCTAGTTTTATATTTTAATACACGAGATGGTCATTTTGATCATCTGGAAAAGTTGCAGGTGCACTACAAGTAAAATGTCGTATAAGGTAGAAAATGAAGTAACAGAATATTCTTAAATTTCTTATCATAGTCATGGGTTTTTGAAGTACAATAGGCGATCATAAACTTATTAGATTTTGTCACAAATTTTTAAAGAATGGAGTATTTTGAGAAATAATCGAGGTTCTATGGTATCTCGCACATTGAGATAAAATCTTATAAAAATATATTCTACAATATATATATATATAAATATACAATAATTTACATAAATGATTATAGTACACTAGTGGAGCTGATTTGGGAATTTTATTGATTGAAGTATTAAAAAAATCAGAAATAGAACCATCACAAACTTATTTTCAACAAATTGTTGATTTATTTTCATTGATGACTCCTATGTCTCCTGAAAGACAAGCATTTGTTCAAAAGGCTGTGCGATGGAGTACAACTGGTTCAATATTTAAAACTGGCCATCCTAATTTTCATCAAAAACTGGCACAGGTTTATTGGCATGGTAAGTTATTTATTTAATATAGAATGTACATCGTAATTTGTAATTAATTATACTTTGCAAATCGTGGATGTGCAATTATCAAATTACATTTTTCAATATTACAATTTTTACATTGTACTTTATTTAATGACTTATTTTTAATTCTGATATAATTTAGTAATTAGTCATTACACTTTTTAATTTTTTTTTAGAAAAAATTAAATTTCATAATTATGTCCGTATATATTACATACTTATATATTTTAAATAATTAATAATCTAAACATCACTTTCAAGAATGTTTTTGTGTATGAAATTAAATATGTATTTTGTAATTAAAAGATACAAAATTAAATTTAACTAAATATGACGATTAAATAAATAATTCTAGTTTAGTTAGACAAATTATTCTGATACATATATTATATAAATTTTTTTATTTTAAGAAATTTGTTCCGTGTAATAAATAATATGATTTAACTTAACAAAATTCTTATTTAAAATTCTATTATATTTTATAATATACTTTAAGATATCTGTATACATCATTAAATCCAATATTTGTATTTGTAGAACTTCACTTTATCATTGAAATATTCTATAGCAAAATAATCAATAAATCTAAAGTTATCGTTAATAAAGACAATAATATAATTACTGTTATAAGTATTGTTAATACAGAATAGTTTTTATTTTAAAATACATATAAAACCCAGTTACAATACATTTTATAGGTTAAATATTTGTCTGATAAGTGTTATTCAATCAAACGAGTAAATTCATAATTTAAAAAATTTGTTTTACTTTACTGTTTTCATAAATTATATTAATAAAAAATACGTTTGTGTGTATGCGTAGTAATTTTATTATTTTCAAAATTTATTTCAAGATTAATCGGTTTTCATGAATTAATACAACTACAATGACCAGAAAATTCATTGAGTATCCTTTTTTCACTAAGAACCTTTCAAATATATTATTTAATGAGATTGCACTTCGAAAGTTTCACGATGTTTGTTCGAAAATCCGTCTCGTCTGCGCCGTGTAATCTGATCGTTAGTCTTCACGAATATAGCAGTGTAATGTAAAAACCGAGTACTAAAGAGTGCTATATACTGGAAACTAGACATTCATTGCTTGAAAGATCGAGAACAATACTCAAGTGAAATATTATAATTGCACGTGGTCATGGCCAAAAGATATTAATGTAAGGTGATTAAAATCAAACGCGATTGAACCAAAACGAAAAGTATGGAAGACAATGTGTGTAACATTAGTAGTGTGTAACACAAAGTTTTGACCGTTGAATTCTTAGACTACCTGAAAAGGAGTAAGAGACATAGAAGCAATTAATATAAATATTAATATAATATAAAATTAATAAAAAAAATAGTAAGCAAAGTGCATGGTAATTACACTCGTTACTGTAGGGCCCGAGCTAGACAAAGTAAGACGCCTCCCCCGCCCCCCCCCCCCCCCCTCTGCCTACGTAGTGGCCTCAACCATAGTGTGATCAAATGCGAGAAAAGGCCCGCCTTACGGCCAGAAACAATAAGGAGAAAAAACTCAGTGCACCAATGACAATTATTGCCGATCGTGGGACCAATAGGAAAAATCGTATGATTTAGTTCCAGCGGGGTGACGAAAAGTTGCAATGCGAACCACACACACACACATAACCAACCAAGCGCAAATAATTATATCAACCGCTGTATAACATAATAGAGAATTTACCATTAAACAATAGTAACCAGCACACACTTGTTTAAGGATTTAATCTATCCTGCCGCCAACATCAATCCAATTATATCCCCACTCCTTAACGTCAGGGAGCGCATACAGTCACGCACATGAAATCCCTATCAGTAGGTTGTCTGAACAGGTAAAGCTGAGCCCACGAGAATTAGGTAGAGGATACCTCAAGAATAGTCAATGTAACCATCCCGTGTTTTCTAATATAAAACCTAGTAAAATCAATGGACAAAAATTCTAGGAACCCTAGCGTAGTTAAAATATAGTATTATTACTGCGATTTCGAACGACTTCCTGACTTCATTTCTTTCCACACTGCTATCTCTCTCCTTCTACTATCTACCTCTCCCCCATAACATCTTTGGAATAGTTTACACTCGGGTTGATATATTCTATATTTAATTCAATACTGGTTTTATATATAAAATTATTTATATTTATGATATTCTTATTGTTATTAGATAACTAAATTATTATTATTATTATTTATTTTTCAGTATTTAAATTTGTTGTAATAAAATGTTTTAACAAATAAAACTTTTCTTCATTCTCTGAGCATATCTGTTCGGGCAACTTTCCCGATAATGAACTCTGGCCAAGGTGGTGGGCGGAGAGGCCGATAGTGGTAGAGGAGAGGTGGCAGGGTAGAAAGAAACGAAGACCCGGGGGGGGGGGTCGAATGTAATGCTGTGAATTGATGTTTATTGAAAATAAAATAGAAAATTTAGTAACTATATACAATTCTGGTTTTAACATATGAAATTATAATGTCTTGCTGTTGATTCTTATTCTGTCAACGCCCTTTACGGGGGAAGGGCGAAGTGCCAGAGATGAAGTGGTGGTAACCTTATGGGACGTCGTGTCGCGGTTCGCGCGGTCACCCCGACGTCGTAAGGTCTGGTTGGGTTTTTGATGAATTCCATTTCTTGTCGGTTCGTTAAGAGCTTATCACGAAATATAGCAATTATGCTGCTATACCTAGAAGGAATTGTCCGTCATTTTTACTAGGCTCGTATTGCAAGACACGTCTTGCAATATCTGGTTGCAAGACACGTCTTGCAATATCACAAGACAAATCTTTTCGAGGTACAGTCGGAGTAAACATGATCGTAAATAGTCATAAACAAGAACGAAAATATATTTGATGTATATTTAACGAATATTCGTAGAATTTTGGGATAAATCTGGCAGTCATAAACGTATTGAATGTATGTAAAAGAATTTACAAACAAAGAGGTAGTATCGAGTGTCGATTAACTGCATGATTCTCAAACAATTTCTATAATATACTTCTGGATTTACATACATTGTTATTTTCATTTTATTAAAATCAAAAGCTTTTAAATGTATATTTTATTAATTCGAAGTTAAAGTTGGAGTTTAGAGAATAAAAATGTTAAAAAGTCATAAATAAAATAGACTATATTAAGTTAGTTTCACAAAATTTTTTAATTATTCTAAAACTAATTTAATCTTTTTTATTTTATAGAAAAGAATTATACTTCTGCTAGACAACATTTTTTATACACCAAAGATGGTTACGGATGTGCATTAATGTTAATAGAACTTCATCAACAACAGGGATATTCAAATGAAATGGATCTTTTTATAACGCAAACAGTTCTTCAGTAAGAAAAATTTATATTTATATATAGAAAGAGTATTTTTTGTATGTATATGAAAAAAGAGAGAGAAAATAACTATTTATATATTAATTTATCATAAAATATTTTGGTTATCAATATTGTCAATGTTCAAAAAAAAAAGAGTTAGAATACAATGTTCATATATTAATAAAAAAACGAATTCATTATAAAATTATTTTAAATTAAAAATTTGCTTAAAAAAATTATTATACATATATATAAATAATATGTATATGAAGTACAAAAAAATATACTGCATAAAATCGTTCAAGAATAAACATTATTGAAAGTTAAAATAAATGTGATCTAAGTACAAATTAACTATTGATCAAGGACTAAAATTAAAAAAGCTATTGCTTGTATTAAACTTTTTTCATAAATATGAACAATAAAATCTTTTACATATTTTTTGCAAAGATAGCTATTTACACTAAAACTTATTAAAATAAAAATGAACGTGCCTATAACGCAAAATATGTAATTTCACATTCGTACTCTTTTAATTATGTATTAGAAATTTGAAATGTACAACAAATTTTTGTATAAAACTATTGGCAGTTTAAAACTTTTATAAAATCTTTTTACATTTTATACATTTATTTTATTATACATCTGTTTGGTTAAATTAACCTATTGAAAATATTTTATATCTGATTTATGGTTTTAGTTGCATATTATAATAATTTTTATTCAAACATTTAATTATGAAAAACAATCCTATGCCTATACCATTTACTTCAAATTATATATTATTGATTACTTATTGTTGCTGTAACTTATAATCAGATTTCTTTTCGTACAGTTATGATGATTTATTTATTTATTTCAATTATGATCATTTCAATAATACAATCTCAATTTTTGTGCAATAATTATATTTTTTTAACTTATTATTGTTATATTCTTGGTCTAGTTTTTATTTAAAATATTTAAACATTTTTTGTATCTCCTTTACCACTAGTTAATATATTGACAATTATTATAAAAAATATTACTATATTGACTTACAATTAGCTAGTGCCATGTGTTATTATTTGTAATGATGATTATTGACAAATTTCTGTTGTAGTACATACAATTTATATCTTTCAAATCAGATATCAAAGTACAATTAATAATTGAAATCATAATTATATATCTATTCGAGAATTAACCCAAGTTGTACTCTTCCCAAGATTTTGAGGGATAGAAGTAGATAGTGGAAAGGGTAGGGATGAGGCAATGGATATTATAAGCTTGCATCTACAATGTTCTGTTTGATTTTATAAGTTGCCTTTATTAAAATTACGATATAAACGTATAGAATAATGTTCAAATAATAACTGGATGCTTTCTGAGTAATCTCGTCGATCAATTGTGAGTTTGAAGTCGCAATACTTGGAAGAGGGTTCCATGCCCTTAATCGAAAAGAGAACATTAGTGAACCCTTGCACTGATCTTTCGGATTTTTTAAATCACTCAAATACTTACTGATTACTGATATTATTTTTGAGTACTGCCTTGTATATGGTCATATTTATAGCCATAATTCATTCGGGGAAGGTTCGACCATGGCGCACTGTAATTGACTGATGCTGTTGCTAGCTGTGCAATAATGAGATTTTCTTTGTGATAAGGTACGAGGAAATCAAAGAAGCTGGAAAAGCGCTCGCGAGAGTCTTGTTGATTTTGCTTTGTCTTTGATATAAAGCATATGGAGGTCACGTGGCGACCATAAGAGACATTCGAGATCCCAATGGAATCTGAAACAATATCCTGTTATATTTTCTATTTATATTATATTTAATTTAATTTACAAATTTCATCAAGTATACCTTTCAAATTTTGATAAAAATTAAATCATAGAATCTTTCGTTTAAATAAAATTATTATCTTCCTCCTTATATAATGAGTTTTTTTAAAGTATATTATTCTATATCATATTATTTAAGTAGTTAAGTATAAAATAATGCATATATATAATCGACAAACTGAATAATAAATTTTTGCAAAATCGTATAAAAATCTATTTAATAATCTACTTTGAGTACTAAACGTGATGCATAGCGTATTCTTTTGTGAATAGTCTTCCACGAATTATATTTATTATTAATTTTTTTAAATTAAAAATATCTATAAGAAATTAGTCGCTACGAACCGGGTTACGTAACGGAAGCCCGGCTAGCAAGGTGTTAAATTTATGACTGATCGCCGCATCTATTCTCAACCTGCATACCTAATAAGTAGCAACAAACAATAGGACTAACAAGCAAAGCCTGACATAATTAGAAGGCAAGTAATGCCAGTAGAGATAATCGAACCTACAGAAAATATAATTAATAGACTCCGTGATTCTTAACGCCTGAATATTGCGCCCGCGCGAAATTATGGCACGCAAGAAAATTAATAAAAGCATTTTACAGAATTACATATAACTTCTTCGACTTCATTTATTTCTACCTTACTATCTCTCCCCTTCTACTATCTGCCTGTCCTCCACAACATCTTGGGGAGAGTTCACACTTAGGGTTAATTTCCAAATAGCCGTACTATAATAGGCTTAGTAATTTTTCGGGCGACAATCCCGATGTGAGCTCTCCCCAAGATGGAGGGGGGGAGGCCGATCGTGGTAGAGGAGAGATAGCAGGGTAGAAAGAAAACACAGACGCGGGGGGTTGAATTTAACACTGTGGGCTGATATTTATTGAAAATCAGATGAAAAGTTTAGTTGCACAAGTTTAGTTTTACATACAAAATTTAGCGGTCTTGATCTTTACTATTGTTAATTGTTTT